>KZ310114.1:33703-55691 GCA_000376725.2 Ladona fulva
GATTCCTTTAATTTTATTGCTTTTATAAACACGTATGTTTTTCAACTTTCTACGTTCTACTCTCACAAACCACCTTAAAAAGTTCTGAAATACACCCAAAACAATAGACCAAATGAGTTATTGCCACATTGCTCATGGAATTCTGATGACAGTGGCTATGTATACGAAATTTTCATTTAATTTTGAATGCATACAAAACCGTCTATATTGTTTATATTTCAATTATAAACGTAGAAAAAATTAAAAGTACGGGGTCTAATAAAAAACTAATAGGGCTCTAATAAACAACTTTTTCCTAGAGACTCCTTAACTATAATACCAACAGAGCCACGCCCAGCCTATCTGCCGCCAGGTGCAAACATAACTTTCCGCCTCTTAAAATTAAATATCGTAACCATACATTTGGTCATTTGCAGGTAAAAATTCTTCCGTAGGGCTTTGAGGAACCAGTGTTCCTCAAAGTTCGTCTCCCAGCTTACACTGGTCACTAAACATCAGTAACATTTAGCCATGCATACTTCATGTATTGACATATAAAATTGTCATTAGGAGCTAATAGGCCAAGTTGCTTTAGAATATCATTACCNTTTGGTGGCATTAACGTAGCAGAATAGTATTATACCAACACCGATGTCGGAATGCACGAATTCAGTGGTTTAAAATCGGTTGTCACGATTTCGTATTATATCTAACTTTCCTTCTCACAAAGAGAGGAAGGTCGCTCATGCGATCCCGTTATTTCCGAAGGATCGAGGCAAGTGACCTTCACTTGAAAATTTTGGGTTTAGGAGACGGCCAGAACAGCATTTGAGGGATATATCCACGTAGCCTGCCTCTGAGCCGGCTTCTGTTCAAGACTGGAAGGGGAGAAAGAAAATTTCCGCGCACTTTGAGTTACTGTCAGACCAGAAATGTATAGACCTTGAATACAACGCGTTTCCTGACGAAGATCCTCGGTTGTAAATAGACATATCGTTCTAAAGAGTAATTATTTGCCTTTAAAATGATATACATTATTGATATACATGATTTACTTTAAAATGATATATATGATGATGACTTAGCAGGGGATCCTGCTTTATCAGAGTCAGTGTGAATCCAATCCGTTTAAGGAAAAGTAACGCAAATTCATGAATCGGGATGACAGATACAAGACGTCAGCCTTTCACATAATCTTTGAATTTAGTATTAACTTCGATGGCATTGGAGTGTCAATGTAATAAATGTGATTTCTTTGGATTCCTATAACTTTATTGCTTTTACAAACACGTATGTTTTTCAACTTTCTACGTTCTACTCTCACAAACCACCTTAAAAAATTCTGAAATACACCCAAAACAATAGACCAAATGAGTTATTGCCACATTGCTCATGGAATTCTGATGACAGTGGCTATGTATACGAAATTTTCATTTAATTTTGAATGCATATAAAACCGTCTATATTGTTTATATTTCAATTATAAACGTAGAAAATATTAAAAATACGCAAACTCATAGGGGTCTAATAAAAAACTTTTTCCTAGAGCCTCCGCCTTTCCGCCTCTTAAAATTAAATATCATAACCATACATTTGGTGATTTGCAGGTAAAAATTCTTCCGTAAGGCTTTGAGGAACCAGTGTTCCTCAAAGTTCGTTTCCCAGCTTACACCGGTCACTAAACATCAGTAACAATTAGTCATGCATACTTCATATGTTGACATATTAAGTTGTCATTAGGAGCTAATAGGCCAAGTTGGTTTAGAATATCATTACCCTGGCAGCATCAGTCTCCGGAAGTGTGAATAAAACACGCAAAGCTATTTGAAAAGTGGAAAAGACTCCGATCAAGATGATCCTCGTGAGGATATATTCCAAAACCTGAGGAGGATTTATTCTTGGTGCCAGAATATTTTTAGCTGATTAGTTTATCGGAAGCACAGAGAATAAAATGTTTGATATTATTTCTTACGTTCAGTTTTCCAGGTATTTCAGTCTCTGAACTTGATAACTGCGTCAAGGAACAAGATAGAGCATAGAAAACAATACGTATAAACAAAGAAAACAATTTTTGAAGTGGAACTCGATGAATATTAGTTCATGATAGTCAGAATTTCTTATTTTAAAATTTTAGTTGTTGATTTAGTTATTTAGTATAAGCTAATAGAGTTTATGTTATTCATTTAAAACAAAGGATAGAGAAACAGTCTATTAAAATGCACCTAAACATTGTAAATATTATATTATAATTCAAATTTTCCGAATGTCTAATTTCATCTGCAATTATCTTTCTTTGATTGCTATTTTAAGGGGAAAAGCAAACAATTCGAAACATCCTCACAAAGTTCATAGAGTATTATGGTATCTCGAGGATGAATTATGT
The DNA here is from genome assembly GCA_000376725.2 of Ladona fulva. NCBI lineage: Eukaryota > Metazoa > Arthropoda > Insecta > Odonata > Libellulidae > Ladona > Ladona fulva. The sequence continues at coordinate 36,066 of KZ310114.1, forward strand.
TACAATGTTCCTTGGAGTGAATGAAGAAGTAGTGGATTATATGTAGAACCAAGAACACTTTAGCAGTTAATGTTTAAATCACGGGAATTACTGGAATATCTATTTTCTCATGCAAAGCTTATTATCATCCATTGGTCTCCATTTTTAACGTTTTCTTCCATTAATTTTCCCTCCGTTATTTTCCATTTAATGTCATTTATCGTTGTTATAATTATTGATAGTGAATTTTCTTTTGATTTTCATTCATATTGAGCACCATTCATACGATTCTGGGTAAAAAGATTACTTGAGGCGTCCTAGAATCCTATTTATCAATCAAACTATGATTATGATGAATTATTATTATTAATTTCACTCAGCGCATTACTCTGAAAATCATTTTAGTATAATAAGGGAAAATATTGGAAATTGAATAAACGTTTAATTACAATGACACCACACAGATTTTCATCTGACCTCTCTTTGCCGTAATTTAGGTTTGATGACTGTATATTTTTCACGGCTTTTTCTCTTTACCCAGACAAGAGGCAATACTACGTAGGGTCCATTTCTAAGTCGTAGCTTCTATCTGACGAACATCTTAGGAATATCTGTTAATTAATTAGTTGAATAGCCAGCGAAAAGATCGTTTGATTCGAAATGTCCTTTCGAACCGGGTGTTAGCTAAACCTGCTGCATACTAGTCACTCTCTTTCGGTTTTGCCATATAGAAGAGTGGGCTTCTCATCCATCCTAAATTGGACTCCTTGTAAAAACTCCTGAAAAATATCTTCCTCAAAAATAAAGACAAGGATATCTTCATTCCGTTGGGGAATATCCGCGGCGTAGATAAGAAATCGAGGTCCAACCATTTCCCATCTTACTTTTGATCGGTCGCCGCCAGTATACCCTTACTTTAGATACCTGCTCTGCAGGGGTACGGTCGGGAATCCCCATTAGCCCTTTCAAACATTCGCAACCTCGTAAACGTATGACCATCCACAGCATGCCAAAAAGGGGGTTTTTCTCGTTAGAGTTCAGCTTCACCCATCGTCAATTCTATGGTTCCTTTGGCAGAACATACACCTTTCTATGGGCGAAACAAAAGAAAACGGAAATAAAGAGAGGAATGAGAAGGGGGACACTCCAAGGGCTAGGGTAACAGGGAAAGTCTTTCCTGCCTTCTGGATGAAACGGGAGATACCCAGATGAGAATTTGTCACAAACGGCGCCAAATATCACCATCATTGCAAGTCAGTTGCTGTCTTTCAATTATAGTGATACTAGCTGAAGTGCCCGTTGATTCTCAACAGGGTAAATAGATGTCGGATTCAATATAGCACACCAATTTGTGCGTAAAAGAAAATAACACCTCGCATCTTAGTTTAGTCCAATGGAACAGGTTATTGAAAACAAACATTTTCTAATCAAAGTTCGAAGCCGAAATCTACAATCACCAATAAGATTGTGAATCATTATGGAATATCCATCTTATTATTAACATGTCTCAAAGTAATGTGCAAGTTTGCAAGATTTTACTTCTGGTACTAATCGTAAAATACGTCAAGGGTCCGAATTGATAGACAAAAAGTTACTCATTTATCTCCATTAGTTCATTACGGTGCTACGTATGTTTGTTGCCCCTGCGATTCATCACTACAAATTGTTCGTGACTGTAATAGTTAAAATCTCTGAATAATTTCCTCCATTTCATATCGTCAATTGCTTTTAAATGGGCCTAAATACACATGCATTCTTATGGGAAAATGCATGAACTCGGAATCAACAATCGCATTGGTCGTCAGGGGGACGGGTTGTTTACAACCTCAAAATTTCACAAAATATTCGCATATTTTATCTAAATTCTCGCAATTTCGAAACGAAAGCTTTATTCTACGATAATAATAAGAATTTGTATTCAATTTCCCTTCTTTTGGTACTTATTTTGACTTTATACGACTATTCCTTCTAATTTAATTTTGCAAAAGAAATAAAGTCTGCAACCGATGAAATCGAACTTTACATGTATTTCTTATGGAAATCTATCTGAAGGCTCTTGGTTCAAACCCAGCTATTTATTTCCTTAATCCGTCGCAAATATTTCGATCATCTTTTAACTTAATTCATGGTACTGAGTTATCTCGTAATAATCTTATATCTTAAGTGTTACCATAGATCATTTCTAACGGAAATGTCCGTCCTACGGACATGAAGATTATAAAACGTAATTAAATAGTTCTTTTCAATCGAGCAATGATATAATATTTTTATTAGAGAATAATTGAGACGGCAAAATTAACTTTACCCGATACGTCCGGAGAAGAGTAAATTACTCGTCAGATTCGGGCCGAAATAAGAAAATCCGACTTTCATTCTTTTTTAGGCCTTATACTGCTAAACTAGTAAAAAGCAACATTAAATTTTAACAAGATTTTATGTTAATAATAACGATACAAAAGTGTTCCACGCGTTTACAACGATTTAAAGAGGCGCCTTCAAAGTGTTTCACTCAGCTCCGTCCTTCCAACAGCCAATAGAATGCGGAGAAAAGTTTAGACTCGCTCTCTTCCTGCTTCACGCTAGTTATGCGGGTTGCGTCCGTGGTGATAAGATTTATGTGGAAGTAGGTGTACATTATCCAGATTGCTTACCAATTACCTAACAGACAGAAAGATAACTGTCAAAATTGATAATACCCTTGGTAAAGAGATAGACAAAAACTGGTGTTCCTCAGGGAGCTATATTATCTCCTTTGCTCTTTTTACTATATATAAATATTAAAGCAAAAATATTACTCCAAGAGGACTTGGATGCTCTAATAAATGGAATAATGACCCTGACTTAATACTAAATAGTAAGAAAATCGTATTAATGCAATTCAAACAAAAAAGGCACTACATGCTAACATATCTATAACCCTAAATAACCATGAATGCCTACACAAAAACCTAAATAACTGCCAATGTACAAGTTTACAACAGGTCCAAACTTATAAATGTCTAAGTTTATATCTAGACGAATATTATACTTTTAAAGACCACATCCATAATTTAAACCAAAGATTATCAAAATGTACCAATTCTTCCACCTTCAAAATATTCTACCCATGTACCATAAAAAATTACTGTACTTCGCAATTGTGGAATCAATACTACAATATGGCATATCCATATGGGGAAACACAAACAAAACTCTGTTTGACAGAATTAAAAACACACAAAACCAAATTACACAATATATCACAAACAACACAACAAAATCTTCTCATGAAGCATATTCAGAATTAACATTTTGTCCTTGGAAAATCTACATATATATTGTGATAATAAATCACTACTTCAAAAATAATCACAATATACCAAACACTCCACAACATTTCACTACATTCTACCGAAAAATGTAAATTACCAAGATTTTATAATACACTTGGAAAAAAAACCAACGCTTATACTATCCCTAAGATATTTACTGACGAGTCAGATTGACTCAGGGGATTTTCAGGAGATTTCATTTTTTTAAAGCTGACATTGTTAAGAACGGCATTCAACACTCTTTCGATATAAATGTAATAATTTTGTAAGCCATTCTACGACAGTATCTTGATCAGTGCACGAATTTCTTCCGCGATCGCCTTCAACCAGTCTTGTGCATTCTCGCCTGTCATCGCTTCCCTCACATCCACCAGACCAGCTGATTCGATGATTGCCGCATCTCCTTCTGCCTCTTCTGTGGAGACGTCTTCATCGCCCATCTCCAAATCCACCTCAACATCACCATCACACGGATGTCTATCTTGTTGAGCCATTGGTGTTGAGACAGGTTTATAAACCTTCCGAGGTCTTCCGGGGCTTCCCGAACGTTCTAACCGAGGTCTTCCACGTCCACGCATCGTGACTACTCCTCGGTTTTCAACTCCTGGTGGTTCGACTTTGATCACTGGCACTTTGCTATCATTTCTTATCGACGGCAAGTCCCCCTCAGTCTCTTCCTTCGAGCTGCTTGCTGGGATTTTGATTTGTGTCTCTTCATTTTCTTTGTCGATTATTGTTGATCTATCTTCGGCTTCGCTATCCGTTGGAATCTCGATAAATTGCACGTATTTTGTCAAATGTAATGATGTTATCATGATCAGCAATTCTCGCAACTGACAACAAGTTAGCTCTCAGGTCTTTAACCAAAAGCGTATCGTTTAATTTTATCGGTTTGCTCCGTTTTCCGACTTCCGCCGAAATCTGTGCGACGCCTATTGCCTCCACACCGGTACTTGCGTCACTGGCCAGCAATAACCTTCCATTTTTCACCGCCTTTGGCCTGTCGATGAATGGCTCCTCGTTGTTGCACATATGCGATGTGCAGCCGCTGTCTAAACACCAGCGTCCGCTAGATCGCGTTACTCCCAGTGCTTCCACTTCAGCCCCTTCTGACACCTGAAACGCGTCGTCTACGGACTCGACAATCCTGGAAGACGATTCACCCACATATTTGCTACGTGCATCTTTTTCTAAACACTCCAATGCCTTGTGTCCGTAACGATGACACCTAAAACACTTGTATCGAAACGTGTTGCTTTTGATGGATTTAATCTCTCGTTTTTGCTTGAATACGCCTTTACTCTTCTTGACCCACATAGCTTCGGAATCACTATTCTTTTGTTTTTGATTTTGAGAGTCGAATTCTTCTAGAATTTTATCACGCAGCCATTCCGGTCTCGGCAATTCGTCACGTGCCTCAACTGCCCCTCGAAAAACATCGAAACTTGCTGGCAATGCATTTAACAGCATGATTGTCAACAATTCCGGATGCACGGCAATATTTAGACCCTCTAGTTGTGACGCGATATCAAAAAAGTCCATTAATTGCGTGCGTACATCGTCACTTTCGCATATTTTATACGTTGAAATACGTTTGAAGAGTTCTGCCTTTTTCACAGGGCCTGTTGAAGCGAATTCAGACTTCAGTCTATCCCACACTTGGAGAGCCGTATTCAACCCTTTAACTAACCTTAATAAGCTGGGATCAATGGCTATTATCAGGTCGGACTTAGCTTTTGCGTCTCCATCTTCCCATTTTTCGACTTCTTTTCTTGACTGCTCATTTTCTTCGACTATTTCCGGCTTCACGTGCTTGCCGTCCAGATACTCCCACGTGCCATTTTTCACCATTACTGCCTCGATCTGCATTGCCCACGTATCATAGTGGTCTTTCACAAGCGGCTTAATTATATGCGATGACGTTGACATTTTGAAAAACTTCTCAACCCTTATCACGTTGACGAGAAATGTCTCAGATCTTCAGTAAGTGTCCACTCACGATTTACACCGCGCTTTCAGACAGTTTCCTGGGCCCATAACCTGTTAACTGTTTATTCACCCTGGTGAATACAAAATAAAATGTATAAAAAAAAGAGGACTCAGCGGCAGACATGAACAGTCAGCTGGCTCAGGGCGTGCGACGATCTGCTCTAGGCGTCGCACACTCAACACCAACTAAAAATGTAAAAATTCCATCTATCAAAGCAATGTACTCCAAATCTTGGCCCATAGTTTTAAAAGGTATCATAAAGGCAACCTCATTGCCACCAGTTTGCCAAATGGCAGGTAATAACATCATCCTCATTAAAGCCCAAATTCTAGAGGACTATTTAAAAGTAATTAACTACCTCAAAGAAGCCAATATTGAATACTTCACCTACCAAGTGCCTTCCTTACGAAACCACGACTTTGTAATCAGGCATCTGCCTGCAAATACGGAAACAGAAGACATCAAAGCAGCCTTAGTAGAACAAGGCTTTAACATTATAAGTGTAACGCAATTGACCACCACACGGCCAACTTTACCGGAAAAAGCCGCAGGCAAAACCATCGGGGAAAGACGCCCTGTATATAAGATAACAATCGATCACCTCAACGACCCCCAAGAATTCCAGAAAATAACTTCCTTATTTCATTTAAAAGTAGCCATCAGCGACTATATTAAACTGAAAGCCCCAGTACAGTGCACCAGATGCCAGAGATTGGGTCACACCAAAAATTTTTGTAATTTAAAATCCAACTGTGTCAAATGTGGAGGGCCTCACCCAACAAATGAGTGCAAAAAATCAAGTGAGGACGAACCGAACTGTTACAACTGCAAACAAAACCACACAGCAAATTATAGAGGTTGCTCCTTTTTTACCACGGCCAAACATGCATTGAGAAACACCAACCACCCCACTCCTAATCCAATCACCAACAACCCCCCCAATTCCCATCCTTAGCCACACCTAGAACATCATACAGCCAAATTACATCACAACAACAGCAACAACAAAACAACACTCACACCGACAACAACATCAACACCAACGATTTATTACAATGGACACTGAACATAATCACACAAGTCAAAACACTCACAACAATAGAAGACAAGAAACTTTTTATATTAACCGAAATAATGAAAATTCATACCCCCTAATACTCAATGCATGTCGTGGAACTGTCACTTAATCAAGAAAAAGGTAACAGAACTACAAGATTTCCTTGAAGAATGGGGAATAGATATATGCCTTCTACAAGAAATTTATCTAACAAACTCACAAAAATTATTCATAAATAACTATAGTATAGTCAGAAATGATCGACATTCCATAGGTGGAGGAGTTGAAATTCTAATAAAAAATAGCCTAGCCTTTAACCATTTACCTAGATTTAAATTTAAAATAGTAGAAAATGTAGGAATAAGTTTAATATTGAATAATAAATGTGTAAATATCTATAGTGTATATATACCACCACAAACACACAAGAAACACTCATACACAATGCAGGAACTAAAACACGAATTAACCTTCTTTTTACAGAAACAGGAAACAACATTTACATAGGTGACTGGAACTCAAAACATACAGAATGGGGCTGCACAACAACAAATACTAATGGAATCATGCTTTCAAACTTAATAACCGAACTCAACAACAACTCAGAACAACTAGTTATACACACACCAGACCAACACACACACATACACCATAAAACATCATCTGACATCTTAGACTTTATAATCTTCAATAACATAAAGAACTCTCTGAATCCAACAGGTCTCTTTGAATTTCAATCCGATCATTTTCCTATTTACTTCACACTTACCAACCAACCACACCAAATATCTAAAGCACCATCATACTCAACCAACTGGCATAAATTCACAGAATACATCCAAAATCATATCAAAAACATACCAACTCTCCAAAATTCAACACCCAACCACATTAATCATCAAATCAAACTCATTACATTCTCATTGGCTAAAAGCCACTCCACCACAACCACACCCACACATAAACAAAAAACAAAACTTCCAGAACATATACATAATATGATAAAACTAAGAAACAAACATCGCAGACAAATTTTAACTTTCAAACACCCCAGGGATAAACACCTCTATCACCAATACAAAAACACTATCCGAAAAGAAATCACAAAATTCTGAGATTCTGAATGGAATAAAAAAATTGATAACATAAATTTCAAAGACTTAAGTCTGTGGAAAATGTGTAAAACATTATCAAAACCAATGCCACCACCAGCTCCAATCTTGGAAAACAACATCTGGCATTCAGATCCACAGACAGAAGCAAATATCTTTGCAAGATACCTTAGAAACATCATGACTGCAGCAAAAAACAACCCAACGACCGATACAAACATAATCAACACAAATATCAACATCGAATACACCCCAGCAAACGAACCAGACACCATCCACACAGCAGAAATCTTATCACACATACAAACTCTTAAAAACCAAAAGGCACCAGGCCACGATCACATCACTAACCACATGATAAAACTTGCAGCAAAAATACCTCACTTCCTAACACTTCTCACAGATCTATTCAACGCATGTCTCCACACATCACACTTCCCAAACACTTGGAAAACAGGAATAGTAATACTATTCCCAAAACCAAACAAAAACCCAATCCTAACACAAAACTACAGACCCATCACACTACTCTCAACATTCTCAAAAATATTTGACCTCCTTACTAAAGAGAATCAAGCTATCTCTTAAACAACACAACTCAATAATACACGAACAAATGGGTTTCATGGAAAGACACTCAACAACACACCAAATCCTAAACCTAGTAGACACAATCACACAAGGCCTCAACTATGGCAAACGCACCACACACGCAGTCTTTCTAGACGTGGAGAAAGCATTCGACAAAGTCTGGCATGAAGGACTTGTACACAAATTAAATGCACTACAAATACCTACATATATCACAAAACTCATAAAAAGCTTTCTACATAACAGACAGATAAAAATCAAAATACAAAACACTTTCTCCAATATCACCACACTCTCAGCTGGGCTTCTACAAGGCTCAACCCTTAGCCCAATTTTATACAATTGCTATACAAACGACATACCAAAATCACCAAACATTCAAAACCTCCTGTTCGCTGATGACACTACCTTCACTGCACAATGCATCTGCCCGAACACAGCAATAACCAGAATGAATAAACACCTCCAAAAATACAGTAAATGGTGCTCACAATGGAAAATAAACATAAACCCAACCAAAAGTACTCATATACATTTTAACATCTTCCGCAACAAGAAATGCACCTCTTCAATCACACTCAACAACACAACAATACCCAAAGTTACACACCACAAATTCCTAGGAGTCACACTAACCAATAACCTATCCTGGTACAAACACATCAAAACAACCCTAGCCCAGGCATCATACCGCAAACATCTCCTTCGACCACTATTTAACAACAAACAGAATATCACCAGCAAAACCAAGCTAAGGCTAGCACACACACTCATCACGCCAATAATACTATACGCTTGCCCATTCACCTTTAACACGACAAAGACAAACATAAAAAAATAGAATCTTTTTAGAATAAATTAATAAGAGCAGCTACTTGCAACAACAAACTGGTCCATCTAAAGGAGATAAAAAAATACCACAATGTAAATACTTTAGCAGAAAAATTTAAAAAAATTGTAAATAAATTCCACAAAAATCTAATATTAGTTAATAACCCCATTATAAATAGGTTATGGTGCTCTGCCCCTAGAAAAAATAAAAAAAGAAAAGATTAAAAAACACAATTGATGTTCTAAACAACATTTAAAAAATATATAAATATATTCTGTGAATTATATTAAAATATATACAAAAAATAACAATAAAAAATATATATAAAAGGTGGCACCACTTAATTAGTTTTAATTAATGTTAAGAAATTTAAATAAGCACTAGGTCAAAGGCTAGGATAGAGATGTTGTAAATAAAAAGTAGTATTGTTCCCGGCTAAAGGAACAAATCAATGTGAAGAAGACTGAGATGCCACTTGTAGGTAACAGTCTGCAGAAATGAATCATACAGAGAAGAAGTTATGAGAGGGTCTTGCTTTATAAATGTGATTTGAAAATGCCCCATTTTCGGCGTCGTAACGAAATTCGTAATATTTACTGTCAATTATTAAACTAACGGAAAGCATTCGGGAAGTGAAACTTTTTATTCGTACATTTTATATTAAGTAGTTGTAAGACACAAGGTATCGCGTTAATCTTATATTTATTTGCAGAGATATAAAATGCCAAACTAATTTTTTTCGGCGCCACAATTTTTGTGCGGAGGTAACTTCTTTTAATCTCTATTTCTCGGGCCTTATATTCCCGCGATGAAAAACCAGAATCAGGTTTTTAAAGGGATAAAAACATGCTTTTTCTTATAAAAGCAATTTGAAAAAGTTTCGAGAAGGTCTTTTTTCGTATACGTTAGCTGAATATACCCTATTTTCGGCGTCGCGACGAAAATCACAATATTTGCACTCAATTTTTATACTAACGGACGGCATTAAGATAATGAATGTTTTTATTCAAACACTTTGTATAGAGTTGTTATAAGGCAAAAAGTTTCGTGTTTATCTTATGTTTAGTCCAAAGGTATAAAATGCCAAACTTTAAATTTTTTCCGAGCCATTTTTTTTGGGCCGATTTTGCTTCACATTTTCTTCGCAGATTTCGCTTATAAAAGATTTTTTGTTATTTTGTGTAATAGAGCAACATAGGTTGTATAAGAATATTAAGGTTTGTTTTGCTCAATGGAATACTTCCTGAGATAACGTGTCTCAAAGTTTCTAAAAATCGATGTCTAACTGTAGAAGGCAGCGGTAGGAGGTCAAACAAATGACTATATCTCAGCAAAAATTCCATCGATGGATGCAAAACTTGGAAGGTGTTCATAGAGGATATGAAGTTATATTCACACAAAATTTCATTGAAATCGGTGATGGTCGAGCGGAGCACTTCTCTAAAATTTGTCCACTTGACATGGAATGCCTCTGCAGCCATTGTGAGGTCATCAACGGTCTCCGGTTTTACAGCGATTGGCTCATGAAATATCCTAAAGTATTGGCAAAGAATATCAAAAGCATTTTCACTTGTTCTCCTTGCACGGCTATGGCGATAATTGTAAACTTCCTTTTGTAGATTTGTTGAAGATTGCTATCTACATCTACATTAGTACCCTGCAAGCCGCCTTTCGGCGTGTGGCAGGGGGTGCAAGCACCATGAATTTACTGAATTTACTTCGCTAATCTATTACTTTCGCGTATCGTTCGCGGAAAAAATGAATTCTTGTATCGATTCGTTTTAGCATCTATTTCTCTGATCTTTCTCGCAGTGTCTGAACGGCCTATGTAACATGGGGGGCGCATTATGTCAGCTACATCATCTACGAACGTGCTTTCTCTAAATTTATCAAGGAGATTTAGTCTTTGTCTAAGCCTTCTATTTTCTAAAGATTCCCATCCTGCGTCCTGAAGCATTTGCGTTACACTCACTGTCTTGTCGTAACAATTCTTTACAATGTAATGGAAGGATCAGGTTATGAGAAGCACTGAATTGTCAATCGACGTCATTCTTCATCCGAGAGGAAAGAAGCCTCAGAGAAGCTCCAGAAAGAGGGAAAGAGAAAATGGAAAACGAGATGAAAAGCGGTCCGTTGAAAGACGTGTCGTTATCCGGTCAAACTTCAGTTAGATATTCGTGATTAAAATGTCGTTCTTGCAATCTCATTTTTACGAATGTGCAAAAATAGATTTGGATTTCAGAAACATGGATTATGCTTCAGGACTATGTACATTTCTACTGTAAGTTTGGTTTTTCTGTGACACCTAGTCATTGTTCCACAAAGGTGTTAAGATGACCAAGTCATGAATTTGCGCGAATTTACCGTGTTTTGATTTGGTTTACATCGACTCAGATTAAACAGGTGATCGATATTGACTCTTAATACATATCATTTGAAAGGCATAGAGTTGTTTTTTCGAACGGTATATAACATGTCCCATTTATTTGGCAGATCATTAAAGGGGAACGCATCAAAGTCCAGGTCTATACTACTTTCAATCCGACGATTGCAATGCTTACGCACTTATCTTATGTAACGTAATTATGGCTCCTCTAACTTTCTAATTACATTTTTAAGATTATAATACATTTTCTAATAATAGATTTTCATGTACCTTTCAGTCTTCTGTTCGATCCCAGACGAGATCAAATATTTCCCATGAGAAAAACATGTAAAGTTCACCTTTACTGCTTGTAGGCTTTAATTCTTTTGCAAAATTAAAATGGGAGGACTCATCGCACAAAGTAGAGACAAGTTTCAAAAGAAAGGAAATTCCACTAAAATTTTCCATCTAATCGTGGACCACAATAACGCAAACGTTTATGAAATATGTTGTATGTAACATTTGTACATGTATTATGTATTATGTAACGAAATTTAGGTTGTCTGGACGACAAATTCTATTGTTGAAGAAGTGTTAACCACAAGGAGGTGACGACCGTTAAGGCCGCCGAGAAGGCCCAAAAGAAGAAATAACTAGCTGTGTTCCTAGGTGATGGTGTGCAGTGCAGTCGTGGCCACAAATCCAAACATCGTAACTTGGCCGCGGTTACACTGGGAAATGGCCATGCTAAGGGGCGTGGCAGGTGCCCTCACCTGCCCGGGGAGATGGATACTATGGCCCGACGACATGGAGGAGAGGTCCTCAAGGGTCTACACCGACTTTTGCTTTTGTTTCTTTCTAAGTGGCTGCTGAAGCATTGTTGCCACCGCAAAGAATTTCGAAGGAAAAAGGCAGGATTACCCCTAGCCCAGCTGTTTTAATATTATTATGTTAACTTGTGGATAGGAGGCAGTTTTCAAAATGTTTCAGGGGAACGAACTTTTATTTTAATTTTCATTCCTTTTGTTCAATGTGGCATAACGATTAATATCTACAGTGCAACAGCTTCTGTAAATAACTTATGGTTAAAAAACGAAGGGCCAATAAAGAAGCTTTGAACCATGGAAGAAGACTTCATTCACTCGCAACTTTCATACAAATATGTCATGGAATAGCGCTTTAAGGAATAAATGCAGATAGATGAATAGTTTTTTTCTGAGTTTAAATTTTACATAAATTGTTTACGTTTCCCCATCACAGAAGGACGGCTTTCAAATATCGTTCAATAAATAAACTCTCTCGTCGATTGTTTAAACATTAATATCAAATCAATACATGATTCATAAAATTATTTCTTACGCACCATTGGAGCTTTTCAGGACAGGATCATAAGTCGTCTATTTATTTCCTTTCAATTTAATTCTCTCGCTCAACTTCTTTCATTCTCTTCCATTTTACGTCACTACCTCCGACCCTTCCCACCTCCACGTTCGTCTCCTTCATTTTATGCCAATGGCCTTCCTGTAGAAGCTTCGGATCGTGACCTGGCAAATAAGAGCGTGGATTGTGAGCTGTGCCTTGGTCACGTTAGGCTCATAAAAAGGTTTTATATGCCACTGTCAGATGACACTGTCCATCATTCCCCAAGATTACAGGATGTTCCTTGTTTTTGTAGTTGGCTTCATTGTTTGGATAAGAATACGAAGGAGTATTTATCTAAAATATAAATGTCTCCAAAGTGTGTTAATGTAATTATTTATATTACATAAGCTCCTAAATAATCACAGTAAAGTTCATATTTTATTCTCTGATCATGATTTGCGTTCAGCGAATGGGCAGTGATAGGGAGGGCCACCACTCACTAATCAATCACAAGGGAGTTGATGGTCAATTTGTAGACCTTGCAGCAGGTCATGTAGCTATAATTTTTCAATATGTTTTAACGACCTATGTCTATAGTAGGAATAGCAGCTTCGAAAGACCAGTGCGAACTACGCTTTTTCCATAAAATTTTCGCACTTTTCACACATTTTCGCACTTTTTCCTGTTTTTGCTCAAAATTTCCTCAAGCTTGCGTCCTACAGGAAACGTTAATCAATTAGATTCTAAAATTCTTTAAATTGCCCACGTTCTAAGCCTAAAACGGGAACCAAACATTTGGAACTTTCCGTGAAACAGTTCTTCAAAAAAATTGCCATATTTTTATAAAAAATGAAAAATATCCGTGTTGATCAGGTACATTGCCACTTACCTTTAATTTAAATTCAAAGGACGCTCCAAGAGAGTGAACTTTTACTAACCACACAATATAATACAAACACAACCATGGTTTCCTAGCGTCGCTACATTTTCAGGTCTGAAGATGTCTCACCTGAAGGTGTAGCGACACTACGAAACCATGGTTGTGTTTGTATTATATTCTGTTGTTTAGTAAAAGTTCACTCTCATGGGTGGTTTTTATATTAATAATTACCAAAAGGTGACTCTGTATCGTTTAAATTCAAAGGAACGCTCGTAGGCCCAATAGTCCCCTCGAAAATGACATCAAACGAAAACTTTTTTGAAGAGCTGCTTCTCGGGAAGATCCAAACATAAAGAACCAATTGCGGACACATAATATGGTAAATTGAATGATCTTTAAAATCTAATACCATTAACTTTTTCAGTAGGACATCCTTTGAGATTTGAACAAAACAGAAAAAAAGTGCGAAAATGTCGCTGTTTTTCTGAAACTGCGCAGCTCGCACTGGTCTTTCGAAGTTACAAAGTTGTTTTCCTACTTTCGACATGGATCCTAACAACACATAAGAAAATCAAAACTACATGACCTTTCACAAGGTCGGATGTATAAATTGACTATGAGAGTATCGTCCTCCGCCGGTTACCTCAACGTAGCACTCTTTAGTTCCTTTCCTTAGATTAAATTCCCCTTCTCTGGACTACAACCTTGTCATGGTGGAAGGGCTTTCGTGTGCCTATGACCTAGAGAGCTTAACTGGCGGGAAATATGTTCCTGGTAGCGTCACCCATGCAAGGATGGTCAATAGGTAGGGGCCAGACGAAAGGTAGTCCACGCAGTGCCTGTACCTCAGTGAGGCGGCTGCAAAGGCGTCTGTACCCCAGTGGGGCGTCCATTATGGGTGATGGTGGTGTCACGTTAAGAGAAGGGTTGAGGAAGGCAACGGGAAACCACCTCGACTACCACATTTATTGCAAGCAATTATGATGTGCCAATATAAGAATATTGTAAGTGGCGTAAACGGGACTCGACCCTCTACGGGGAGTGTCGTACCCAGCAGTGATAGGAGTAAGGCTATCTCGGTCGTCATTCCACGAAACCCTTACCCAGGAAACGACAAGAAAAGAAGAGAGAAGATGATGAGAGAGATGAAGATGAAGGAAACAAGGGTGGGAACCTGGAATGTTAGGACAATGCTTAGGAAAGGAAAGTTGGAAAATGTTAAAGTAGAAATGAAGAGGTCCAACATTAACATACTAGGGCTATGTGAAGTGAGATGGAAGGATGGGGGTGATTTCTGGAGTGATGATGTCAGAGTAATTTTAAGTGGGAGAAATTCTAGCCAGAGGGGAGTTGCGGTAGTGCTAGACAAGAAAGCGGGAAAAGCTGTGATAGCCACATAGCTAATAAGCGACCGGGTTATGTCAGTAGAACTAAAGGCTGAGCCAGTAAATACGGTGATAGTTCAGGTGTACTTGCCCACTAGCGAACATAGTGATGATGAAGTAGAACTTGTTTATGAACAAATAGAAGAAGCAATGGAAAGGGTTAGAGGCAATAAAAACCTAATTGTAATGGGGGACTGGAATGCAGTAGTTGGGGAAGGCAAAGATGGAGAAGAAGTGGGAGGGTTCGGTCTAGGAAATAGAAACGAATGGGGACAGATATTAGTAGACCTTTGTAAGAGAAATAACCTCTGTGTTAGAAACACACTTTTTCAGCACCATAACAGAAGTAGGTAAACATCGAAAAAGCCAGGAGACATGGATAGGTACCAAATTGATTACATATTGGTAAGAAAAAGATCGAGCACTTTCGTTTTTAATTGAATCGAGATGAAAATTAATCAAATCTGAAATCTTAATGAGGTAGTCCCACTCGTCGGAATTAACGTTAAATGACCCACACTCAGAGTTTTTCAATGATAGGTGTCTGCGACCGAAATAATTTGCATAGCATATCGAGCGAATGGGTAATGGATTTTTACGCCAGTGGAAAAAAAGTCGTTTACCAGCTGTTTTTGAGTAACAATAGAGATCCAATCGTATTTGGGAATTATAACACTTTTCTTATTTGTTTGCGTGAATTTCACGACCGTTTCAAAGTCTCTGGCTGGATCAAGTCCAATGCAGACAATTTTTGATTTTACACTGTTTAAATTGTATACTGTCTGAAGCAGAAGATTGGAGTATGTCCTGGGAAGACGGTCGGCAGGTATCTTCCTTTTGATGGGTGGAGACGACTCCTCTTTCTTCTCCAGCATGACTACTACTACTGACGAGCGATCAGGATGCTCATTGGTTTAAGAGGAAGGTGACGGAATAGGGGAAGGGCTGTAGTCATGTGATTGACAGGGTTCAATTTCGGTCATAAGGCGATTGTATTGGAATCATTGAGCAAGGGCGTGGGCGTTACGTAATGCACATTCACTATTACGTAGTTTGTGGCATGGGTTGAGGCATGAGAAGGTGGGAAGGAGCATTTCTCGGGAGGTGGGCAGTGTAGCTCCTCTTCCAAAGAGATGAACGTGCGACTGGTGAGATCACCGTGGAGATCGTAGGCCTCTTTGCTAAAGGCGTAGAGAGCTGTCGATTCTTCGATTATGGCTTCCAGAACTGGAAGTAGCTCGACGTGAGAGATGAATCCTTGCTCAAGCGATGGCTCGTCGCAGTGCAGAGGGTCGCAAAGTTGAAGATTCTTTCCTCCACCAGTGAGCTTTCTATGGTGACGAAAACTACCCCAGAATATGCGGTTTGAGTCGAGGTCAATTGCAGCCAGCTCCGTCACTCCCCCCTTGGAAAACGTAACATCCACGACGATCTGCATTTCACCGAGTCTTCTTCTCTAATGAGCTGCTACTCGTCGCAAATGTCGCATTTATTCTCGAACAGAAACTCTGCGCTCTGGGATGACACTTCCGCCCCACTCTCCCCTTTTCCATCGGGAAATTGTGTTGAAACAGCTTCAGCGTTCGGCAGTAGTTGAGGTGAGGAATGGTATGATGGAACTGATCGAGGAATTTGTGAATGGATTGTCCTAGCGATTTACTCAGCACGTAGAGACAGCAGCATTCCCCGCAAATGTCGGATCGAAAGCTTTGTATCTGAATCGGATTGTGAGTGAAGAAATTGAAAGGTTTCAAAAAAATTCAAAATTCCCTCGACGAAGGGTTGCTGACTATAAGAGTCGAAATATTCGGCAAATTGATCACGTATGTGAATCGCTACCCAATGAGACCCGGGCAAGTGGGAGGGATCCAAATTGATTACGTATAATTCATTAACGGGTGATTTAGACAATTTGTCGGAGGGGTAAACTCCTTCAAATATTTTACTCGTCCTGCGATCTCTTCGCAATAACTCATTGATCTGTACACTATCCATTGCAGTACTAAAGATTCGTGATGATTCGTTATTCGTGATTTCTGCTTTTATCAATCTCCAAAGTGGCATCGTATTCTTCAAAAAGTATGCACCTTACTGTTTGTTTCAATTCGTGCCTAAATCTCGCTTCTATCCTCACGACATCTCTGTCACCGAGGCTGACGTAATCTTCGTTTCCAGAGTCGTCCGGAGTTCAAATACGAGAATAAAATAACCTCGACTAAACATGTCATAAGTTATCTGATTACCCCTGTATTAATGCTTTATCCCACTACCAGAGAATAAGGTGTCGTAAGCACGCGCCCAGTTCTTTTTACCGTGAAAGCTACATTCCAAACCCTCGGAGGGTATCTGAACGATATTGAGGAAGAGTGAACATTTTTCAAGCTGGTAATGCGAAAGGGTAAATGGATTTTTCGTGATGCTGCCGGCGTACGAGTCGTTATCGACCATTGTGAATATTATGGTGTTTGGTATTCGACCGACGATAGCGTTGTCGATGCTCAGAGTTCGCCCTCCCGAAGGAACCGTGAAAGTTTTCAGTTCGCTGCGCTTATAGTGATACCTGACATTGTCCTTCCAGCATTTTACTGTGCGCCAACAAAATTGAAGGATTGATATCGAAATGTTGTACGTACAGTGTTGCGTCCAATATTTTCAATGCCGCTTCTTCTGTTTCCATAAGATAGAATGCGGGGTTGGAGAGCATTAGTCTGATACCGATATCAACGCGGTCCATCAATAGCTGCGTTTGGCTGAATATGTTCACGTGCAATTTACCGTACAGCTCCACTTCTGCGCTATAGTTGAACCATGATTTTCTTTCCGTATAACCATCATTAGATTGATCTGTCGTATTAATATCTACACCTGTATCTAACTCCCACCCTACATTGGGTAAATGCGTTTCACTATGCGTCCCTTCCATAGTTTAGTACATTTTCTATGTAGCTCCTATAATGATAGTTATCCTCGGATGGCGTTACCAAGGTTCCATTTAAATAAACGTTACAGTGCTCGAAAAGGGAATGTAGGATGTTATTTACGACACCCGGTTGTTTTGAATCGCTGTTAGTAAAATTTGGCAAATCTTTCTTGCAAAGTTTCAAATTGAGGTTACGATAAATGCTGTTTAAATCTTTGTACGCGTCTCCAGAGTCTTTTATCAAAAATTCAATGACCGATAGATTATCAAGCGAGGATATAGGCTTGTAAGAAACGATTCGTTTTGCCAAAATGTTACTTTGAATCGGAGGATTGGGTTGAAATAGGTCCGACGAGTTCAACATATACTCCATGACTTATGTAGAAAAAATATCTCTCTGCACGATCCTATCCCTTCTCCTCTTTCTCACCAAATGCCGTCTCATTTTATTCGCGCTAGATTTTATTTTATTCAAGCGAGGACATTTAGTCATCCTTACACCGACACTACTAATAGTTTTCAATTTTTCCTCGGCCTTTTGCTTCAAATTCTCCCCCGCTTCGCTCAATCGAGTATGAAGAATCTCCTAACCCGAGTTCCCCACCTGCCTGCTTGATATAATAAGATAAATAACGGTCTGCTATAGAAGACATCTCATGACACAATGAGAGATTCGCTAAAATTACTTCTTTTTATAGAAATGCAGCACCGCGATTGAAGATTGCTCGTCATCGTGGAAAGGAACTGTCTCTCCAAGGTAAGCGTAACCGAGGCCAAATGTTTGGTGAAAGTCTTCCGCTATTCTGTCTATGCCAGGCGCTTTTCCTTTCTTGGGTACTTTCCCCGTCTTCCGGCGTGATCATCGCCAATGTCATCCATTTCGCTGTTAGGTCGAATTGCTTGTCGTATATTTCTGTGGTTTTCAATGTTTGAGTTGCTGAAATTGTATTTCTCTGAAGTATTTATGGATCCATTCACTCATTTCAGCCGATGAGGAAGTTATTCCAGTGTTAGCTCGGAGTGACTGTAATGGTTTAATTAATCTAATCTAGACAATTTGTGTCCCCGCAGATCGCCTCACTTTGCCCCAATTCTGCCTTAGCGAACATTCCAGGCAATGACTTAACTTCTAAGGATTGAGGAATTATTCACTTGTCGTTTCCACTCCGGTGCTTTTCCACTATTATTTCAGATCCGTTTCTTCGAGTCCATTTCGTCAAATGCAAGATATAATGACAATCTTCGACATGAGAAAATCTATCCGGCCTGTACTAATACCTAAGAAAAAATTTACAGAGAAATTCTGTAGAAAAAATCCTCATCTTTGTGGCCAATCAAAAGTAAAACCAATAGTGAAGGAGAGATAATATACTGGAAAACATTTCATCAGTAAGTTTCCTTCGGAAATGACGCTGAAGTAGCTTGGATAGTGGCCTAAAATAGGTTGGCAGACTGTATTTTTCTTAAAAACGTCCTGAGAGATGCCTTTGGGAGGAAGGCAATTGCGCGTGGCACTAAACTGCTCAGAATCTCGAAAACTTGGCAAAATACTTATTATTATTATTATAGTTTTATTCTCACATTTTGTGGTATCTTTGAACCTGTGACGGGTATTCACCAAGTCACATGTTCCTATATTGTTATCATTTTTTATGGTATTTCATATTATACTGATTATGATTACAGATTACAGAGAAATTTTCTTGTTATCGAGCAGGTGTCCAGTATTACAGATTTTTGTAGGGAGATATAGCTTTTTGGTTTTAAGCCTATCTCCATTAAGCTGTTATGCAATGATTTTGGAATTATTCCAGTTGATGAAAGTATGATTGGTACTATCTT
>APVN02035343.1:0-16633 GCA_000376725.2 Ladona fulva
ATACAAGGTCGGAATGGGAAAAAATTAATTTCGACGCATTCTGTCCGCGCGAAATGCAAAAAAACGAAGGAAAAATGAAGATGGATCTTTAACGCGATTTTAACAAATGAAGGAGGAAAAAAAGGAAGGCGTTACTTCTGCTCGCCATTATCTATTAATGCGGAATTATAAAAGCATCCCTCAAATGAGAAACGAATAAAACAACACGTCTCGAAATATACAACCTCGTATTTCGGACGATTCGTTCGCGAGTGTTTTTTGTTTCTCTTTCGGAAAAATTTTCAAATAAAGGTTGATGGGTCATCTAATAGAATTGGACTATTTTTTCTATGATTTAAATTTATGGTAGATAATTAGAACCTATTTCTGAAATCGAATATAATATAATAGCTTACGAAAACGTGAAATCCTTAAAAACTGACAATAATAATTTTTATTGAAGCATTTCAACAGTAAAATAAACTCGGTCATTCATTCTCAAGCAATTTTCCTCTCAAAATTATTTTAATGCTTCTCATTTCTGTGGATTATTCAGTTACTGCGGCTGAAATCCATGTTTTATAGCCAAGAGAAAAATCCAAGTTTAGATTTTTAAAACCGTTTTCTTGCATTCAGGCTTGTGCTATTTGCTTTGCTGTCAACAATTGTTTTTCAGGTGAAATTCCCTCTTCACCTTGGCCATTCGATCTTTCTACCGAATTAAATAAAGTCTTAAATTTATTAAGTTTTATTATTATTACTAATTAAATGAACACTCGACTCGATCAACGGTGTTTATTCCTAATTTCACAAATCTATCTTCTCCGTTTTCGGCTATAAGCCATCGCTTTTCTTCTCATTTCTTTTTAGACTTTACTACTTCTTCAAAATCTTTTCCGATTGAGAATAGAGTTTTTGTCGAATCGTCTCTTTTTGTTGTCTTACATCGTCTGAAAACCACGGAGGTGTTTCTCCTTATACGAGCACTTTCCGTTACTTTTGCTTTGTCTGCCTTTTGAATTATTCAAAAGGCAGTAAATCACACGAAACCCATTAAAATTCACGAATCTCCATTTATTACATATTTCTATGCAACAATAAAGGACGTTTTAACAAACTGGAGACTTGTTGAGTCGAGTCGTCGACATTTGAAAGCCTTATAATAAAGTGTATTAATGCGGACATTGTTGAAGTTCCACTGAATTAATAATTTAAATAATAATTATTGTGAATTTAACCTTCTCCGTGTTGACATTTTATTTTAAGGTTTAAAAATGTGGATGATTTCCTCACGGTTCGACATGAAAGAAATTAGATTAGAAGTTAGGCTGTGATTGCTCGATAAATGTAGGGAAGGTACACTTGCAGTAATCGATATTACGCAAACCCCTAGTATTTCTGCAGCTCTTTCTTCGAACGATACGCAACAACAATAAGCTAAAGAGGTAACTCGAACACTTGGTGTTTACACCTCCTGCCACACGCCGAAAGGCGGTTTGGAGGGTGTTCACGTAGAAGTAGATACAAGAAGTAGCTCATATTTATCACTCTTATGCTCATGGGGAGATCCACATTTTTTTAGCTCTTTTACGATTGAACTTTGACAGCTGAGGTATAGCGCACTTATCTACCCAGAGTTCATTTAGAAATCCATTGGCATCACTCCTTTTACATAATCATCTCATCTTAGTGATAATAGATCATTCAAATCTTCTTTTCCTTATTTTAATTCCGGTGGAATTTCGCTGAGGCGTTTCTCATCCTTAAGTCTTCTATTGCAGTTTCAAATTAGCAGATGAAAACTCTAGACTCTGTTTTCAAATGTATTCGCTTTCTCACTCTCTTTGATTAATATCCCTACTCAGGAGAGCTCCTCAGACGATCGTAAGATATCAATTCTCGGTTAAATGCAAGAAATAGCAAACAGTTAATCGCCGTTCATAAATCGATCTTTGTTTTCCTTTCCCTGAATGGTAATGTCTGTGCTGAAGGTAGAGCTTCTCTTTTTCGTAATTTCGGAGCGTTATTCCTCTCTTTGAATACTCTGTCTAATGTTGACTCTTCTTTTCATCGATTGTCGCCAAAGGGCGAAAGGAAAGAGACAGATTTATGAAAGGAAAGGAAAATGAATACGCCAAATCAAATTGATGAGTTTGCATATCGTCCGCGGGAAAAATGAACAATTGGAGTGGGTAATTTGTGAAAGTATTTTTCCAAATATTGTCATCCGTATCTGATCGGTGTACTCAACTTAGGTTGAACGCAACTCCGAATTGATTGCGCAATCACTCCAAAATTTAAATCTTATCTCTAAATACCCACATCCTAGTTCCAGGAACATATTGCTAACCCTTACTGATTTGTCTTAGCAATTTTCAAAGCACAGATTTAAACTGCACCTTTTCTAATAGGTAAATTCAAGCCTTCACTACAGCGCATCATCCACAGGAAACATATTCTTGTAGTAACGAAAGTGACCGTTTGACATCGCACACGGACTTTTTCGCCGCTCCTAAAGACTATTCTCCAGACAAAACCGAGTTTCTTCGGATTTGGATTCAATTCACTCCCTCGGAAGTATTTATAGAAGAGCCTGCGAGAAATTTCGTCATAGTATCATTATCTTTTAAAGTAGTAAATTGCTGATAAGTAGTTAATTCCTCTATATTAAACTCCACCTAAATACCAGTCACCGCACCATTTCATTTTCAAAAAGAAGGAATTAGAAAAACTACTCACTACTCAGCATTTATTGTCCTGTCCGATAAGTGCTAACTTTACTCCCATCCTCATAAGATCTCAGCTTTAGCTACGGTCGTTCAAATGAAGTAAGTTTTTTATTACGTTTGCAGTAGTTAACGCATAATATTACTATTACAAAGTTATCAGGGCAAGTAAGAACAATTCGTGACGGCAGTGTACAATTTTGAAAAATTTCACATTATGTAAATAGTTGAAATGTTACATACATCGCTAAAAACATTGCCCATCAATAAAAACGTTCATGATACTACTTGTCCTTCAACATACTATATTTTTAAATTGTCCTACGTTAATCACATTATCCCCACCATTCCACTTTAACTATCATATTCTTTCAATTAAAAGCCTTCACATAAATACTATTTTGCAACAGAACAGAAAAATAAAAACTAATATCTAAAAACCCAGTGCTATTTGAGACTCTTCGTCATAGCATCTGCTTTCTGACAGCACACACATTCTTTGCTTTGAAGGTACGCACATGAGGAGGGCTCAAAGACACTTGCAAGCGTTCCACTGCTCTAAACTTGTGGTCCTTCCTGCCGTAGTATGATGGCTTTTTTAACCTATCTCTGAAACTCTTTCAACCTATCTCTGAAACTTGCCCTTGCTAGCTTTCCATAATGCGCTCTATACAGACTTCTTAACCGATTCAAATTTTCAGTCCCACCCTGACTTTTCTAGCATTTCACTCTCGCACTCCTTCCCAAATTCCCTTGGACGTATCACGCTGCACTACCATTTTGACTTGTTTTGCCTGCCTTACTTGTTGCAGATCCCATACTGTTGCGCCGAATTATAAGATGAGCCTAACTAATGATTTGTACTCTATTTCTTTGGAGCTGGAGCTGCCCTCTCCTAATACCCTTGACGGTATGACGCTTTACTTGCTACGTTGTCGTCTGTAGTTTGTTTTTCTATATTTTATTGCTATTTTTTTTCTCTCTATCTATACCGACTTTTAAAATGACAAAGGGTTGAATGTATGAGGGGACTTTTTAGTCTCAATCTCGCCCTGAATAAAGACGTATTCTATTTTATTCCGTTCTTGTTAATGTGCGGCATCCATTGAAGGCGTAAGAAAAAGAATGTTGGAACACGGCTGTTAATGAATTAGAGGTTTAAAACGGCTTACGGAGCATTTTTATTGTTCTATTGTAATCCATTGAAGGTCTTTCGTAAAGATTTTTCCCAGATATTTGCAGTTGTGATTTTCATTAATATAAGTATTAGTACTATACGTAGGAAGTTGAAATGATACATATCGAATCGTGGGATGAATCGATATGCCCTTACGAAAATAGTCGGCGAGCGATGGAAAATTCATTAAATGCGGGAGATGAGCTAATGAAGAAGTACGTACGATTGCTTCTCGTATTGCGAGGTTTTTCTGCATTAATAATATTTGATCTGTTCTTTCCTTAATTATATTTCCTTAATTAATTCGGATGCTTAAGCAGCCGAAAATAACATACGTGTACACCATTTCATATCTCACTGAAAACGTGTACATAATTAAATGTATGTATGTATGAATGTAAATTGATTAATATTGAATCTGATTCCATCTCATATTCTCCACTCTCATTTTCTCTCGGATTTGTTAGACGTTTTTATGGTGTGAATTTAACCTTCTCCGTGTTGACATTTTATTTTAAGGTTTAAAAATGTGGATGATTTCCTCACGGTTCGACATGAAAGAAATTAGATTAGAAGTTAGGCTGTGATTGCTCGATAAATGTAGGGAAGGTACACTTGCAGTAATCGATATTACGCAAACCCCTAGTATTTCTGCAGCTCTTTCTTCGAACGATACGCAACAACAATAAGCTAAAGAGGTAACTCGAACACTTGGTGTTTACACCTCCTGCCACACGCCGAAAGGCGGTTTGGAGGGTGTTCACGTAGAAGTAGATACAAGAAGTAGCTCATATTTATCACTCTTATGCTCATGGGGAGATCCACATTTTTTTAGCTCTTTTACGATTGAACTTTGACAGCTGAGGTATAGCGCACTTATCTACCCAGAGTTCATTTAGAAATCCATTGGCATCACTCCTTTTACATAATCATCTCATCTTAGTGATAATAGATCATTCAAATCTTCTTTTCCTTATTTTAATTCCGGTGGAATTTCGCTGAGGCGTTTCTCATCCTTAAGTCTTCTATTGCAGTTTCAAATTAGCAGATGAAAACTCTAGACTCTGTTTTCAAATGTATTCGCTTTCTCACTCTCTTTGATTAATATCCCTACTCAGGAGAGCTCCTCAGACGATCGTAAGATATCAATTCTCGGTTAAATGCAAGAAATAGCAAACAGTTAATCGCCGTTCATAAATCGATCTTTGTTTTCCTTTCCCTGAATGGTAATGTCTGCGCTGAAGGTAGAGCTTCTCTTTTTCGTAATTTCGGAGCGTTATTCCTCTCTTTGAATACTCTGTCTAATGTTGACTCTTCTTTTCATCGATTGTCGCCAAAGGGCGAAAGGAAAGAGACAGATTTATGAAAGGAAAGGAAAATGAATACGCCAAATCAAATTGATGAGTTTGCATATCGTCCGCGGGAAAAATGAACAATTGGAGTGGGTAATTTGTGAAAGTATTTTTCCAAATATTGTCATCCGTATCTGATCGGTGTACTCAACTTAGGTTGAACGCAACTCCGAATTGATTGCGCAATCACTCCAAAATTTAAATCTTATCTCTAAATACCCACATCCTAGTTCCAGGAACATATTGCTAACCCTTACTGATTTGTCTTAGCAATTTTCAAAGCACAGATTTAAACTGCACCTTTTCTAATAGGTAAATTCAAGCCTTCACTACAGCGCATCATCCACAGGAAACATATTCTAGTAGTAACGAAAGTGACCGTTTGACATCGCATACGGACTTTTTCGCCGCTCCTAAAGACTATTCTCCAGACAAAACCGAGTTTCTTCGGATTTGGATTCAATTCACCCCCTCTGAAGTATTTATAGAAGAGCCTGCGAGAAATTTCGTCATAGTATCATTATCTTTTAAAGTAGTAAATTGCTGATAAGTAGTTAATTCCTCTATATTAAACTCCACCTAAATACCAGTCACCGCACCATTTCATTTTCAAAAAGAAGGAATTAGAAAAACTACTCACTACTCAGCATTTATTGTCCTGTCCGATAAGTGCTAACTTTACTCCCATCCTCATAAGATCTCAGCTTTAGCTACGGTCGTTCAAATGAAGTAAGTTTTTTATTACGTTTGCAGTAGTTAACGCATAATATTACTATTACAAAGTTATCAGGGCAAGTAAGAACAATTCGTGACGGCAGTGTACAATTTTGAAAAATTTCACATTATGTAAATAGTTGAAATGTTACATACATCGCTAAAAACATTGCCCATCAATAAAAACGTTCATGATACTACTTGCCCTTCAACAAACTATATTTTTAAATTGTCCTACGTTAATCAAATTATCCCCACCATTCCACTTTAACTATCATATTCTTTCAATTAAAAGCCTTCACATTAATACTGTTTAGCAACAGAAAAGAAAAATAAAAACTAATATCTGAAAACCCAGTGCTATTTGAGACTCTTCGTCATAGCATCTTCTTTCTGACAGCACACACATTCTTTGCTTTGAAGGTACGCACATGAGGAGGGCTCAAAGACACTTGCAAGCGTTCCACTGCTCTAAACTTGTGGTCCTTCCTGCCGTAGTATGATGGCTTTTTTAACCTATCTCTGAAACTCTTTCAACCTATCTCTGAAACTTGCCCTTGCTAGCTTTCCATAATGCGCTCTATACAGACTTCTTAACCGATTCAAATTTTCAGTCCCACCCTGACTTTTCTAGCATTTCACTCTCGCACTCCTTCCCAAATTCCCTTGGACGTATCACGCTGCACTACCATTTCGACTTGTTTTGCCTGCCTTACTTGTTGCAGATCCCATATTGTTGCGCCGAATTATAAGATGAGCCTAACTAATGATTTGTACTCTATTTCTTTGGAGCTGGAGCTGCCCTCTCCTAATACCCTTGACGGTATGACGCTTTACTTGCTACGTTGTCGTCTGTAGTTTGTTTTTCTATATTTTATTGCTATTTTTTTCTCTCTATCTATACCGACTTTTAAAATGACAAAGGGTTGAATGTATGAGGGGACTTTTTAGTCTCAATCTCGCCCTGAATAAAGACGTATTCTATTTTATTCCGTTCTTGTTAATGTGCGGCATCCATTGAAGGCGTAAGAAAAAGAATGTTGGAACACGGCTGTTAATGAATTAGAGGTTTAAAACGGCTTACGGAGCATTTTTATTGTTCTATTGTAATCCATTGAAGGTCTTTCGTAAAGATTTTTCCCAGATATTTGCAGTTGTGATTTTCATTAATATAAGTATTAGTACTATACGTAGGAAGTTGAAATGATACATATCGAATCGTGGGATGAATCGATATGCCCTTACGAAAATAGTCGGCGAGCGATGGAAAATTCATTAAATGCGGGAGATGAGCTAATGAAGAAGTACGTACGATTGCTTCTCGTATTGCGAGGTTTTTCTGCATTAATAATATTTGATCTGTTCTTTCCTTAATTATATTTCCTTAATTAATTCGGATGCTTAAGCAGCCGAAAATAACATACGTGTACACCATTTCATATCTCACTGAAAACGTGTACATAATGAAATGTATGTATGTATGAATGTAAATTGATTAATATTGAATCTGATTCCATCTCATATTCTCCACTCTCATTTTCTCTCGGATTTGTTAGACGTTTTTATGGAATAATAAATTTACTACGTTTCCAATCAAAATAGAAAAATATTTTCTATATTAACACAAAAAATAGCCTTAAAGACAGAGAAGCTTTCATAAAGTTATTTATAGGATATCAAAGGAAAATATACAATTTTTGAGCATTTTAACTATGCTACATTATACCCATTATGAACGTAACTTAATGATGCCGAAAAGTGAAGACTAAGTGTATTAAGTTCAATTCTCACTTCTATCCTTAGTATGTTTTCAGATTTGTCATTTCTGCCTTTATAACATGGATACCAAGCAATGGTATAGGTAAGAATTTCGGTTAAATGTAGAATTAAAACCGGAGAAAACTAAAAGAAATCTTCGCTTGTGTTTAGATTATTCAGGAGAAAAACAAATATTAGTAACCGGTAAACTCACTAATAATGAAAATTGTTACGGAGCCGCACTAACCAACGATGGCATGCCCTTTCCCCCATTAGAGGAAAGGAATTTACCAACTGTTGTGGAATTTTCTGGAAGTACTTTGTTTTGTATATATAGACGGCTGCCCTGCACATCGGGGCAGTTTTGTAGTCGAAGGGAAATAAGGAGAGTTACCCTGACTTGAGAGAATTTCATTTCGCCGCTCGGCCGATAAACCAACAGATTTTGGCGCAGTCGATAGGATATTTTTCCTCGGATTGGAACTGCAATAGGATAAGTCATTTACAGGACCCTGATTTCCCTATTTATTTGGAATCTGAGGTTCTATTTCTTTAATTATGGAGGACTTGACCAAGATGATGATAGAGCTATTGCATCTCCAGTGTCAGTGCGGAGCAGCGTCAGCAAATGGAGAGACTGATTGCCCGATTAGCTCTTGCGATGGGCGAGAGATTTCTGCCTCTATATCATCTTCCTCTGCAGCTATTCCAACCTTCATGCCCTTCGATCCTCTTTCTGAACTACGGAAGGATTATTGGGTCCGTTTTCAGACGTTTGCTCGCGTTAATCCCATTCCTCCGGACCAGCTTCCGCAGATTTTTCTCACAAATCAGAACACAGCAACATACAAACTGCTTAGTACCTTGGATGCACAACGGTCCTCATCGAAGGATATCAACGACATCTGTTCATGACTCTCATCGCAACATTCATGGAGAATCAATTTGATCCAAGACGATTCGTAGTCCGGGAAAGATTCAAATTTTGGTGGGAAATGCAACGCAAGCCAGGAGAATCGATTCAAGAGTTAGGCAAGGATCCGGCAAGTGCGATTTCTCATCAATTCGGGATCCGCAAGACAGGGCCATGCGTACAAGATTTATATGCTCGGTCAATAACGAAGCGGTGTTGACTGCCGTTTTTAAGGATTACCAGTTGTCTTTCAGCAAGGCCATTCAAACATGGTTAGAAACGGAAGACGCAGCCGAAGTGGTCACGGAAACCCGAATCCCCACGAAGGATGTTTTCGAGGTTCGCGATTCTAAGATGTTCGGATCGGAAGGCTCACGGACGCCGTCTTCTGTGAAAAAGAATTTCCCAAAGGGAACGTGTCCTCACTACGGAAAACCGAACCATCCTTCGGATGATTGCCGTTTCAAGAATTTACAATGTAATTTCTGCAAGAAAATAGGGCATATCGAAAAGGTATGCTTCGGGAAGAAGAGGCACTCAAAGGAGAAGATGAATCAAAACATAGCGAAGCCAATGCAAAAAGTTAATAACATTGGCAGTTGGCAAAGGGGACTACTAATGCAGCCAATTTACTTCAAAGGCAGAAGCTTCATGTTTCAAGTGGATACTGAAACTTTTGGCAATTTCTGTGGAAGAAACGTCTGCTCCCATATTGGTAAGTCCACGCTACTTCCATCTAATTTCCAAAATCTTGGTGGTAATGGCAAACCCCTTTATGTTCTCGGACGATTCTTCTATCCCCCGGCCAGAGCCGCGCCGTCCTATGGGTGCATCGCACCCGGGTGGCGGCATATCTTTGGGGCGGCAACAGAATCGTAGCCAACCATTATTATTACAAGAAGATTGTTTGTTGTTTTCTGTGTGATACTTATCTAGAAAAGACAACTTAACTAGGAAAGATAATGAAGTCAAAATAAATACTGGCAAACGTATAAAGAAATAGAGATAACATAAGACGAGAAGGTAAATAGAGAAAGGAGAAATAGAGATAACATAAGAAGAAATAGAGATAACATAACTGTCCAGTGGATTTAATCGAAGTTATTTATGTTGCAATACATTTTTTCTTAAAAACTTTCATATTTAGTTGCGAAAAAAAGATTTAATACAAATCATATCATTTAAGTTATGCGCATTGTGATGACGATGTTAATCGAAAGTAATGTGGACTATTAACAATTTCATATTCCATATGCTGAGTTTTTACTATGTCAGCATACGGAGTATGCATTATTAATTGTTACTGATGTTTTGTGACCAATGCAAACTGAGGAAGGAAGTTGTAAGACATTGGTTTCTGTATATTCTTGGCATTTAATTTAAGGGGCGGCAATTATGCTTGCACCCGGGCGGCAGATACGCCGGGCGTGGCTCTGCCAGTGGCGATGGATCTCTACGCATCTATACAGGAAATCGAATCTGTGGGAAACCACTCCATTTCCCGTGCCGGAATGCCCTTCGTCAATTACATGTGAACGTTAACGCCCTTCTGAGAAATCCATGCGTTGTTAAAATGAATTCAGTCCAACAAGATCTCAGCAGTTTCTTCAGATGTCAGCGCCGCTATTTCGCCAGAAAAGAAGTGCCGCAATTATGCAGAGTTCCCAGACGTCTTCAAACCGGAATTGGGATGTCTCAAGAATTTCAAGCCAGATGCTTAACCGATATTTTGCAAACCCCGAACTGTGCTTCTGGCTCTCCGGGAGGATTTAAATCTCACATATGATAAGAAAAGGAATTTGGCAACCAGTCCAGCTCAATGAGTGGGGGACTCTGGCGGTGTCTATCAGGAGTGCGCGTTTACCGGGTGAAAGGGAAGCAAATATTCTCGTATATGTGGGGTCTACTCCGTCAATCCACAGTTGGAGACTCGCCGACACCTGATACCATTACCGTAAGACCTCATGCACAAATTGGGAGGCGGTTACTTCTTCTCGAAGATCGATCTGGTGGATGCATAAAACCAGGTTCAACTTGGCCCAGAAAGCCAACGTAGTCTTGCACTCAGTACGCATCAAGGTGTTTTGTCGCAAACTCGCCTGCCTTTAGGTATATAATCTGTTCCAGGATATTGCCAAGAAATCATGGAAAAGTTGACGAAATACCTCAAAGGAGTCGCTGTATACCTGGATGATATTCTCGTCAGTGGATATAATGCAGAAGAACATCTGAAAAATCTTCATATTATTTTTCATCATGGGGAATTGTTGAAATAAAACCAAGGTTTTGAACAACAAAGAAGATAACTTTTACTAATCCACAATATATAAAGTGTGATGATATCTTGATGTCATCAAGATTCCACAAAGTGACGACCTCCTCCGTGAATTTTATTCGTATTCTTTTCCAACGCCTGCAGAATAAAGGATTGCGATGCAGGTTGGAGAAATGTTCATTCGCCCAATCTTCTATAGAATATCTGGACCACACACTTTCTCATCACGGTATATCCAAGGGATCAAAAGTGGATACAGTTCTTAAAATGCCTCCACCGTCTGATGTTTCAAATGTTCGTTCTTTTCTTGGCTTTGTTCAATTTTACGCTAAGTT
This sequence comes from Ladona fulva, assembly GCA_000376725.2. NCBI lineage: Eukaryota > Metazoa > Arthropoda > Insecta > Odonata > Libellulidae > Ladona > Ladona fulva. The sequence continues at coordinate 11,230 of APVN02035343.1, forward strand.
TATTCCAGATCTGTCGACGTTATCAAAGCCACTAACTTGCCTATCTAGGAAAGACCAACCATGGAACTGGAGACCAAGGGAGAAAGCCTCTTTTCAGCGTCTAAAAGATGCTCTCTGTTCCGATGCCATTCTCGCTCATTTTGACCCAAACATGAAGGTAGGAATGTCATGTGATGCCTCGGATGTAGGGATTGGAGCTGTTCTTTTCCTTCGCTGATGGCAGTGAACGCCCAATTGCCAATGCATCAAAGACGCTCACGCTTACTCAACGGCGATACAGCCAAATTCAGAAAGAGGCACTGGCGGTAATGTACTGAAGAAATTCCACTAATTTCTGTATGAGCGTCACTTTATCCTTGTCTTAAGTAGGATCGATCTAGAAGACGACAGAAACGACGTTAGCCATCAGATGAGCAATACGGTTTAGGCCACCCGAAGAGGTCAAAGCGGATCAAGAAGAAGATCGCAAAGGATGACGCTTCGGAGGGACCCTCAGCTGGTGTTGTGGAGTCGCGCCACCGATGGCATGCCCTTTCCCCCATTAGAGGAAAGGAATTTCCAGAGGTTGTAGAATTTTCTGGAAGTACTTTTATTTTTCATATATAGTCCTGCACATTTGGGTAGTGTTGTAGTCGAAGGGAAATAAAGAGAGTTCCACGGACTTCTTGAGAGAATTTCATTTTGCCGCTCGGCCGATAAACAAACAGAAATAAAAGTTATCGTCCACTTCAACGGTAGCTTTCATTTCGCTAGCAAACTATATCATCACCAACAATGAATTAAATCGCTTTAGGAGAGCATTATACGCCTTTGTATAATACGTTTCTTCTCTGAATATCTAAATAATTATTCTTACAATTCAGAACTCATCAAACGAAGAAAATTTAGATTGCAGAAGTTTTGATACATTTTGTACCCAAAGTACTTGAATATGTGTATGTAGGATATGTATAGAAAGAGGAAACTAACTATTGCACACACGATGTAAAAGAGAGCTTATTCGTCATTTCTACGTAAGTTACTTGCGAGGTTCTATTCATTTTTAATAAGTATGAAATGGTCAAGAATAATGTAAAACACCACATGGAAAGACAAAAATTAAATGCGGTGGAATAATAACGGGAAGGAAGCTGACCTAAAATATCGGAAATTGGATAAACCTCCAGAATTAATCGTCAAAATTGATTCTGAGGCTATGCTGAGCCTTCAAAATGATCCACAAAAATAGAAAAATATTACAGAAATATTTTTACTGACGGAGATTTGGAGTAGGTAAATATAAATAGAATATTGAGCAATACCTCATATTGCCTCCTTTCCTATATTTTTCTTGATATTGATGCAGTTTACTATTGCTAATTCAAACCCAAATGTTTTAATTTAGGATTTGTGGAGGAGCTTAAATGGAAGCATTGAATAGACAATTTCAATTTTTACATTTCTTTGTGACTGGAGGGAGAGAAATGGTGTGTGCGAACGACATTTCATGGTTTATCGGCAATCTTAAACTTATGCCAAGGTTAAAAATGTATGAAAAATAGTTACATACCTGGAACTCGAACCCAGGTCTCCCACTTTCCCGGCAGGTGCTTCATAAACTACTATTCCGACACAGTACCACAATATTCCCTTAACAGTGCAGTGACTCTCCCATAAATTAAATGAGCTTTTGGTCACAGATGCAGTTGTGAAAAATTGAGTTAAAAGGATATGAATAGAAAGCATAAACATTTTCTAATGTGAAGTTTGATTATATGTAACAAACAATAACTTAAAAATCAAATATGTTAAATTTTCCGGTATGAATTGGTTACTTAGGTTATTCTTCCCATTAAATCTGAATATTGTTTTCGCTAATGTATTAAATTTAAGTGAATACACTAAAACGTGTTTTCAGATGCCCAGAACACGTAAGAACCTTCGTAATCCCCGCGATGGAATCACAGCAAGACAGTCATTGTCTACCAAACTTCCACTAATTCCTACCCTTAAGGAAAATAAAAAATTAATCGTCAACTTACTTGTACAATAACGTCATTTTCCTCATAATCTTCCTCTTCGTTCGTGTAATCCTCAAAGTAACCCTTCTAGTGATTCGGAACCGCTTTGAAATCTGCGCCAACTTCTTTGTTTCCCGGCATAACATCCGTGTAAAATATTTCCAGTTTCCTTAGCGTGTCATTTTTCCTTTGTCCCACACTTCAACCCTTTCTCCATTCTTCTAAACATTTCCTGCCCCTTTCTCCCTCCTTTACCCTGGAATCTTCTCACACAAACTTTCCATTCTTATTCCGTTTCCTCTTTCTTCCGCCTCCCGCTTCTCTTGGAAAACGTTTTCCCCTTTCTTTCCTGGGGTGGCTTCCATTTTGGCCATTTTGAAAACAGGCGCGGCACTCGTTAGGGTAACGAAGGCTCTATTACGCTATTGCTTTCATTTAACTTATTTTGTGATGCAATAGGACCAGTTGGTGTCATGCACCTTAACTGCCTCTCTCTGAAAGAGAAAAACCGACATCGACGGGTTTTTCTTAGGCTTTTTATGGTGCAAAAATTCAAAGTTTTGAATTATGCTTCTTTATTAGATATAGAAAACGGTAACAATGCAACTTCCTTCGAGCCGAAAGTTTAGCACAAGATTTATCCGGGAAATTGTGGAAGGCGATTTGGTTACAATAAGAACAGTACTCATGAGTTGCTCATGCTATAAGTACGTCAGAGTCATACAGAGCCCAAACGTAATTCACAGAAAAGTTAAGCATGATTTGGAGACAAAATGCAAAAGCAGACAGTAAATGATGCTAAAAACTAAATTAAACTCAAGGAGAATAACAACTGCGGTTAACACATATGCTGCAGCTCTTCTTATGAACTCATTTGGAACTATCAAATTGAGTAAAACTGACGTTTTAAATTAAATAGGACGTCAAAAACTACACTAACTAAACACAGAGTGGAACATCCCCGTTCCTAAATGGAACGTGTCATAATAATTAAGTGTATCTGACATTAAGAGTATTTTGTCAGCGTAAAATTAAAAACGTTACTGAACTGATTGAGTACTTTGGAGAGAGAGAAGTTCCGAAGGAATAAAAAGGAATGTTTCAGTTATAATGGGAGCCCTCATATGTGTTCTTTGAGAATCTTTTTATATAGGATGAAGCGATAACCAATAAAAATCGCCCATAATTAGAATGAATTTATGAAAAATTTCGATTCTAATTTACAGCAAAGGATTTCTTTAATTTACACGAGGCTATTTCAAAATACTTCTCCAAACTGCGAAGGTCTTTGGAGGCATATCAAAAAACGCAATTTTATATGAAATTGTCGACATTTACATTCCACGGGCATGTTATTTTGATACCTAGGAATAAATCCCAAAAATAGTAAGAGAGTAATGGAAACTTATTATGTTCATTGCCATTTTGGGTAAGACTGCCATTCTTATAATCACAAGGTAACTAAGTGTCGAATGATACGGTTACAATTTCATTCACTTCTTTTACACATATTGAATATTATTAAATAAAATTTTAATTTCAACTTACATTAAATTAGAATACATCGTTCATATAATATTTATCAGTTACTAGCAAAACTGCCCATTGATTCTCAACATAAAAAATAGGATTAAGAAATACTTTAGTATTCTTGTCTATAGAGGAGAAAATCTAACATCTTAGTATTTATACTAATTGGTAACTACCCGTTTAGTCGCCTTAAGACATAAAACATAAATTGAGGATAGCTATCCGCTTACGTAATACAAACCAATTAAATAATTAATCAAGAATGGCGATGTGAAATCCACTATTCACATAACGATATCATTCGAAAATCTGAATTAAATTCACTAACAACTATAATAGAATTAGGCAAAGAGAAGTTGCCATTAACATAATGAAAATTAAGCTTCAAAATATTTAAGTCTATCTTGCAGCTGTGAGGGAGAGCCTAGTGAAAAGTACGAAGTTTTCTTGGAACTGGGTTGAAATTTAATTTCCGAAGCCCACTTAGTGTTATTGAAATAATGGCAGTATAAAATCGAATCAAAAGTTAATCCTTGCGTTTTTAAAGTAAAATGTACAATTGTTTAGGGCTTGTATATTTTTCTCTTAGCTAAATGTTACATCAGGTATATTAACTTTAAATCGAACATTACTATCTTTTTAATTAACTGTCAGCAAATTTTCAATAACTATCAAAATTTTTCCAGTGGTTTCGTCATTGCTTACTCAATATCTCGTATAGGCAACAGTGGAATCCCTTAGGGGTCCATTCTCGGTCCTCTGGCCTTTTATTATCTTCATAGCTATGTTACGCTTCATAATTACATTGTGCAAGTCTGGTGAGAGTTTATAATCTATGCATAGCAGACATTCGCGCGCTCGTTTACTAACCGGCGAAAAGCTAGTAAACTCACTCGTTGTAAATAGCTCTTTACATTTGGAAAAGTATAGGTTCGGAAAGTATTCTCCTGGGCTAATGAATTAGGTTGGATTCAACAGTTGACTTGGTCGTCAGGGTTGTTCACTGCTTCTAATATTTACAAAATTTCGTTTACTATATCAAAACTCGCAATTCTGAATCGAAAACAATATACGCGACCAATATAAAAATCTTTCATTGATATTACAAAACTCTAAAAACCATCAACAATGATGATGGTTTCTGGAGTTTCGTAATATCAACTAACTCAACCATCAGTAGCTATTTCCATTCTTTAAGATTCTTTATTTAATTTCCTTTTTTTGTATTTGTATTGATTCTATGCAGCCATTCTCTCTAATTTAAACTTGCAAAAAATAAACCCTGCTTGCGAAGAAAGGTGAACTAAAAATGTACTCTTTGTGGAAACCTTTGAACGCTCTGGACTTGAATCGAAGACTAATAGAAAAATAAAGGTAGCCTACTATCTTGTCAGGAGGGACATTTAATTACTTCTCAAAGTTACTCGAAAACGAAAGTTGTACAACTTTATAGTTTTAGGGAAACGTATACACACACGAACAAAGATACAAACTTTCTATTNATTATTATTACAAGAAGATTGTTTGTTGTTTTCTGTGTGATACTTATCTAGAAAAGACAACTTAACTAGGAAAGATAATGAAGTCAAAATAAATACTGGCAAACGTATAAAGAAATAGAGATAACATAAGACGAGAAGGTAAATAGAGAAAGGAGAAATAGAGATAACATAAGAAGAAATAGAGATAACATAACTGTCCAGTGGATTTAATCGAAGTTATTTATGTTGCAATACATTTTTTCTTAAAAACTTTCATATTTAGTTGCGAAAAAAAGATTTAATACAAATCATATCATTTAAGTTATGCGCATTGTGATGACGATGTTAATCGAAAGTAATGTGGACTATTAACAATTTCATATTCCATATGCT
>KZ310120.1:2633-17669 GCA_000376725.2 Ladona fulva
ATTACATTAATAAAACAATTTACTACAATTAATTTATAAATAGAAAAATAAATAAATACATTCAAATATTTGCGGGAGAGAGGAAAAGTGAAAGTTAGTCAATAATAAATAAGTATGAGATGTTTAATTAGTTTGTGGATGATTTTGAGAAGAAAATTCACTGAAGTGGCCGTCACTTCGTGGAATCTTGACATAACGACGATTTATCGAATAAAAACAGTTTTAAAACAACAAATCCTCGCGATTTCATGAAGAGTCTATAAATATATTTTTGTAAAAGACTACTTGTGTGCTCCATACATATTCACTCTCAAGTATTTCGACTGGGGAATCTCAACAAAAGGGCATGACAAGGAAATACTATTTCTTTTTTTCCTTGCTAAAATTCGCAAAGAACGATTTATTGTAAAATAATTACCTTTAACGATAACTGGATTCTCTTTAAACTATAATGATTTATTGTTATGTGGGTCATCTCTTTCGGAATTACCCTACAAGATGTCACTCAGATCGCAACCATTTGGCAAGTTTCTAGACCCACACTTGTTAACACCGCCCACTTCCTCATCAAAAAAGAACTGAATTGCTTTTGATGAAATTCGGGCAACTACTTTCATCTAAACCAGTTGAAAGTAATTAAAACAAAAACAGTTATGATACCAGAGCAGAGTAGGCGATAAAGCACTGTAATTCAACCACGACAAATAGATTATTCTCCCTGAAGATTTTACACGCCAAGGCTGGTAATGAAAATGACAGAAAAGACAGTTTTAGAATTAGCGGTAGGACTCCATGAGATCCTCCAAAACAAAGACTATCCATCTCCTGAGTATAACACTATGAGCCGAATCCCAGTTTCCTCGAAGGTGTTTTCCAATCAATAACTTATTAATAATACTATTAATTTAAAATTCTATTAATAATTTTAATAATAACAATAAACCCTCGGAGGTCTTTCCCGATTCTGTTAAGGCAATATCCCGAAGGCTGTTCGGATCCTCATCCCTTGAGTTTCAGCAATAAAAAGATGAGAAGAAAACATGAGGCTCATAATGAGGAATGAGGTAGTCAGAAAAATTAGTACTCTACGGTGCGGAATCTTTCATTCTCGTAATAACTATCTTCATTAAGTAGGAGATTACTAAAGTAATGAATTAAATTGCTAATAAAACTAAATCCATTTAAAATAGAAACGGGATTGGAGATACCCAGTAATAAATAACTAAGGCATTAAGTTATAATGGTGTAAATCATAAGCACTACTCAAGTAAGACAATGTCAGTGACAGTGAGTCACCTTTTGCCATGATGATGCTCTCTTGGGGAGTGAAATGCGCATTGGGTTTCTCGTTGGTATTTGATGACTTTTGTAGTTTTGGTGACTCTTGATCAATAAGCACTAAGTTAAATATAATCGATGAAAATGGCACTATTAATATACTGGCGTGATAATAAATTAAGACAATGAGCGAATTAGTTTTAGATTGAGGTGACAGAAAATCAAATTCGGTGCAGCTTTTAACGGCAGATTACTCCTAAGAGATAACGAAAACGCATTCGTAAAGTAATAAAAGAAAGCTGATTTAAAATAATAAAAGAAAGCTGATTTAAAAGTCGGTTTCCGCTCATTTTAATCCAACGGTTGCATTCTCGAGTGATTTATTTCAATTCTTTCGAATCATTTCCAAAGAGATTCAAGTAACTTAAAAAAGGAAATTAATACCTAACTTCCGGCACGTGGCAAAGGGTGCGCTGATTCGATTGATCAATAATCAATGAGACAGATACGCACAGAGCCATATTGTCACATTCACGATGAAACCGCCGGCGACATAGCATAATAATACACTCATCTCTCCGTATAGTATTAAGCCAGGAGGCTGGTTTGAACCTTTTTACCATTAGCTATCAGAACTTCCGATTTAGGAATAGGGCTTACAAGGCGAGATGAGGAGTGAGGTAGTTCGCCATAACTCTCAAAAATAAGCAAGAATATTAGGAGTGGAACAGGTCCACGCAAATGCAACACAATGACCCTATGAATAATATATTTCATTTTGATAAGGAGATACAAACACGCATATCATTATTCAAAATTCCTCACACTTTAATAGTTTTCATACTATCAAAACCAGGAAGAAACCTCAGAGAGACTAAAGTAAGATAGATTTTTCTCTATACTGTAGCTAAATAACTGAAAATATGTAACCCGTAAGGATTTGGTTGTAAAGAACTATAAATGCAGAAACTATTTGCTGAACCAGAATAATACATCGAGCTAATGCCTTCAACTTCATGTAACCACTTTAGAAAATACTGAGAGCGTAGGGAGCTGAAAATGAAAACAATGGAAGACCTCTTAATAGCCAAAATTGTTTCCCGCCGACACGCCTTGTGGAGTGCCATACGGAGAGGGAGAGAAACCAAGCGCCCTTAAGAGGGAGGGAAAAAATACTCTAGCCACTTAAAAAAAAGGTCGGCACGTTTTATGACATTGAGACAATTGACTAAGTAGAAGGCGGACGTACTAGGCACGTAAATGCGTGGGGGAACTATGGAGATGAAGAAAGCTATACGGATAAAAAAAGGTTAGAGCGTTTTGTGAGCTTATTAAAACAATAATCTTTGTGTGTGTATTTCTTTATGTGATGTCAGCAAGTTCCATATGAAATACATATAAAGTTCATTTTTCGTTTCGATTTCAGGATTTCATTTATGTTGAACGAATGAATTAAAAGTACTGGTCGGGGAAAATTTGGAGGGGCCACATCACCTAAGAAAAAAGATTTAATTTAAATTTTTATTTTTATCATTAAATATTATTTACAATGAGGAATCGCAAAATTTTCGCAATACCGATTTTTTAACAAATTTGGGTTCCGATCACGAGAAATACCGATTCTTGAAATTGCTATACACTTCAACGAACCGTGTGAGTCTCGGCAATAAAAAATGAATACATCAAAATTAATCAAAATAAATAATAAATAATTAATAACAAATATTTACATCATAGGATTACTTGAGCAGTTTTATTTAACATATACATATAATTACATCATTATGATATTTGAAATAACAATATTTTTACGACAAGACTGGGACTAAAACTTGGACTTCCAGTTTCTGAATTGACACTATTTTTTAATAATTTCAACGCTCTTGATTAATTATGAAAATGCAGCACCTGATATATGAATGATTGCAAGGACAATCTCAGCAATATTAATGGCCTAGAGATACTCTACCGTCATTCTTGACGGCAAGGTTAGCTAGTATTTATATAAAAGAGGTCTGTTGCGTAAGCAAACTAGAAAATTTCAAAGAAATTACACATAATAGAAGATTGAGGAAAACCGTTGGCGAGGCTGAAACATAATGACTCTAGGGTGGGAATCGATGAAATAGATGAGAAGAAAATATACAAGGATACAGCTGTCAAATTATTGCAGAGAGTTATGGTAACCTTCCACCAAATACCGAGAAATTAAATATTATCCATTAGTCCATTTATGAAGTATGAAGAGAAATGTATGATTAATTTATTTCTGGCCTTGATAATGGCTGTGATAATTTATGCCTCACAGTTGTCATACTACAACTCTCTGACCAACGGCATAGAGAACGGAACGGATACAGATTTTCAAATCCGCACCCGACCCTTATACGGAAAAGGTTGCAAATTATCCGAGCCGCAGGAACAATTTCACCGACCCCTCCCGCAACCTTTAGCGCGGATATCCGTACATCGGGTAGGATAAACTGCGGGTATGCAGATCTATATGACGGCAACCAACCTGCACACTCCTAATTGGAGAGGGAATGTGGCTAACAAGCCAAGATGAGGAATGAGGGAGTTAGCACATACCGGCCTCAGAGGTTCACAGTTTACCATGTTATCAGCACCGAGATCTCGAGTTCGACTCCTGATTGTTAGTGTTGTTGTTGAAAAGGTTAATTGTGAGAGTGGCCTTCTGAGACAAAAAATCGCTCCATGACAGCACGAGTGTTGTAAGGACAGCTTAGAACCAGTTCGGAACTGCGGCGCGTGTGCAGGATGATTTCCTGACTTCCGGGAACGCTGAAATCGCGAACTGCACATGCAGTTCAGAACTGGTTCTGAACTGCATGTGCAGTTCAGAACCAGTTCTGCCACACACCCCCTGCCACACGCCGAAAGGTGGCTAGCAGGGTATACACATAGACATAGACAACTGTCTCCGCGAACACATCTATTACACACACACCCCCTGCCACACGCCGAAAGGTGGCTAGCAGGGTATACACATAGACATAGACAACTGTCTCCGCGAACACATCTATTACAGTGAACAATATCCTGAGCCAAATTTCTGTTAACAATAATATCCATTATTATTGTTAAAAATATCTCTACCGAATAGCATAAGTGAGAAACACTCAAGCTGTTGTGCAATACAATCTCTCTCTGAATTGAAATTTTCATAGAATTCAATAAGGAAAGGGCAAAATGAATACTATCATTCAGCACAATGCAAATCTCAGTAACTTCCGTACTGTAATAGATAAGGCTGAAGAACAAGTGAAGAAAGGTAAATTTTACTTAATCCTATAGCAAAAGACGAATGAAAAGGTAGCTGGCACATCAACCGAATCATGAAAAAACATGGACACAAAAGAGCATTAAAACAATACTGAAATTCATTTGGAAGGCGATTGGTAGCACAGGAAAAGGGGTGAGGGAGAGTACGGCTTAGGAAGGAAGAGATTGATTGATCGACTCGCTGGACCCTTTATTGGCAAGGTTAGGCTCAAGTGGGCCTCTTCCCCATCAATCTTTATACGTCGTTGTAACGCGGACATATGTTGACATTCGGGAAAAAGCTCCTACGTCTGGCGATACGGTGGAAAAGATCTAAGATAAAACTTTTAGATGAAGAGAACTACCACACGGGAAGCAAAGTTAAGGAAAACTAACGAAACATTGAGGTACAAAAGTTCTGTTTTAAATAATAGTTTACAGCAAAGACTTCGAATTTGTAGAAGCGCTGAGGCAACAACTTATTATCCTTTATTATTATTATTATTTATAATTTTTCTCATCTAACTTTTAGATGGTGTTCCTTCTTCGTGTAACGGAACCTATGTTCAAGTCACATAGAATGCATATTGGTATTTAGAAAGGATCGGACTATGTTAGATGTCTTAAGATTATTGATTTTTGTAGTATTTGATGTAAACTAGTGTTTATATTTCTTTTTTTCATGTTTTCTACAAAGGTATGAGGTTTGAACAGTTTTCTGAACTGTTTACAGCGAAAAATCTAATTTTCATTATTTTTAGTTTTGGTCAAATTTCGAAGATTAGAGGAATTCCTAAAAAAAGATTTAGTGGCGCCTTTAAATACTCAAGGATAATCCATGAAACATTTAACCCACTTGAGCGCTTAATATACACATATAATAGATGGTACATGGTACATAGAAAATTTAACGGAGTTTATAATTTCAATGTCCTCTGAATGATTATTAAGGTAGAAAATATGTTAAATAAAAGGAAAGGAGGTAATTGAACGTAAAAATATTACAAAAAAGAGACATTACCTTTGGGAGATTTTTCGATAACGTGTATTTGGTAATACGAACCTCTTCTAAGGTAGTGAAAACGTTTATGCCCTACGGTAGCGATGTATAAGACCAGTATACGCATTCGCCAACAAAAAGGTAACGATAATTATAACGTTAACAATAACGGTGACGTTAACTGAAACATTAAATTCAACAATTTATATCCCACGTTGACGTTACACACAACGTAATAATACCGTCATACGTGAAAAATAACGGAGACGTTAACAGAATAACGCTCATGTTTCACCTAAAATTTCTACGTAACGTGAGTAGTAAGCTATAATACACACCTTAAGGAAGTGTTTCCCGCATTTGCGTATAACAAAGAAAGAAAGGAAATAAAAAGAAATGAAAGGGAGAAGAGAGAGAAACAGGCGGGCGAGAGAGGATGGAAGAACATCGTATCAAAGGCCGTGCAATTGCGGCTTGCGCGTGGGTTTCATTAGACGTTTCCGCTGCCCTCTCGCCATTCTGAGTCCATTCGGAAAACCGCCTCCTTAAAGAGATGGATTCCTGCACGCCAAGGACACTAGCATCATCCGTGCGTTCATCAGCGCGACTCCGATACGCACGGCCGCGCTAAAGAGGACCCGCACCGAGGGAAACGTGAGCTCTTTTTAACCTCCGCCGGGGACTCACTACTTTTCCCACGGCTTATGCACCAGTTACAGTGACGAGGGCGCCAATTGTATGCCGGGACACGCTTCATCAGACNCGTGTATTTTATCAAAGTTCTTGCAATTTCTAAATTATATGAATATTTCACGACTAAAATAAGATTCTATGATTATTTTCCTTTCTTGTGACACTTGTCTCAATTTCGTACGACCATTTTTTCTAATTTAATTTTATAAAAGAAACAACCTCTGCAAGTTATGAAAACGTAATTTACGTTCATCTCTTATGGAAACGTATTATGGACTCCTGGGTTCGAACCCAAGCCTTTACAGCGATGAAAATAGTTTTCCTAGGGGTTTTAGCATCGTAGAAACAGAATGCAGTTTGTTTTAGATCTCTAAATCAAGCCATTTCTGAGATAAATGGGGGGACGGACAGACATTTTCTTTTTATACATATGATGTAATATATGTACATACGTTATTAAATGAGTGAATCAATAACGTTTAAGAAAAGATCAAAGATAAAAAGTTCACACGTAAACGAAACATAGTAAAAGTTAATGGAGTTTGAAGACTGAGTAGAAATTCAAAGATTCAATTTTTATGAAGTACAATAGATCCACAATGGATGCCAGGTTAAGATGTTATTAACAACTACAGATTTTAATGTTATAGATAGTTCAAACGATAAGTACTTATCTATCTATCATTAATCATCAGAAATGAAAAGAATTATCATAAAGGCAGTTTTATTTTTAAATGAAAAATTCCAAAGAATCGTTTTGAGAATCTAAACTTAGTTTGCAAATTTTCCGATTCCGATATCCGGAAAAGTTCCTATATTTCGGATTCCGATAAATCATTCCATCACTACTTGAAATCATTTTATGTCGCGAAGTAAACCTTCGATTTTCCGTTTATATGAAATAATTATCCACTAACAATAAGGGTGTTAAGTTGCTTCTTCTATTTTAGTGCCCAGTAGGAAATTATCAAGAGGCAATAAACTGAGGAAAACGTCGTGAACCTCATTTTCGTTTTCTGGAATTTTCTAGGAGTCTCACAGCCTATCCATGTGAACCGCAGATACGTCATGCCCACGCCAATGCGATTTCCACGCTTTTTTTGGATTTACATCCGAGCTTTCACCTGACCGCCGTATTTCCATTCAGTTTCCCCTCTCACGCGAACGGATTCCCGACCTTAATGTATTTGTTTCGCTTCAACGAAGATATTTGAAAAAACTTTGGGGGGGGCTGAACCGCTGCGTGCTCACGTGGGTGGGTGAAATATTTCAGAAAAGAGGGATAGCTTAAGAAAGTAATCCAAAGGAAAGATGCAAGGGAAAATAAAAATGGGAAAACAAAAGATGTTACATGATAGAAAAAGTAAGGTTGATCAAGAAATAAAGGAATAGCGTTCAGGGGGGAATTTTAGGACACAAGATCCTATGGTATGGCAGGAGACTTGCAACGAGACTTACCGCCGTCTATAATAAGCAACCGCGTGGAAAAGGGGATGGTTTCCAAAACCAAAGTTAGAGTATAAAGTTTTTTGCCACAAACATTAGTAAATGTAATAATTAAAGCGGAGAAAAGTAGCGATTTGGTTACGAAAAAAACGTAATAATAAACATGACAGAGACGATGGCGTTTAACATGAACCGGTTATATTAAGAGAAAAAAGAAAAATCGATTCAGGAAAGGTACGCGATGAAATCGAGTTCAAATTATTAACTTGATTCGATAGAAACTAAATTACACCAAACTCTAAACTGTTCGGTTGTGAACCAATGTATAAAATTAACGATATAAACTCCATAAACCATAATAATATTCATAAAAACAATAATAAATAACTCATGATCTCCAATCAAATACTTTCACTGATTATCGTATAGATAATTTTGTTTATTGTTTATATATTTCGCCGTGGAAATGCTATTGTTGATCTGTTGCAGATTTACTCATATTATTTACAAGTAACTACCTAATGCAATTATTCGAATATAGATAAAAAGGGCTTCTTATTAGATACAAATGTCACAAAATAGGGAAAAAAACAAATATACCAACTTAAATGACCATCCATCAATATAAATGATACCCATAAAATGAACTCAAATCAAGTAAATACAGGAGATACCGAATGCATCAAAACATGGCATTAACGGAAGCCGTGGAAATGTTTCCAACGTCATTTGCGTATTCTTGCCAAATAGGTCGTCATCTAACCTGGAGTCTATGACATAAAAGCAGTGGGTCGCGATTCAAAACCAATTTGGAGCGGTTGCACTTCCGGATACACATTCCTAGAGATTCGAATGATTTACGTAAAATTATAAATGAGAAACGATGGACTTCGTACTTTCCAACGTTTTTCATTTATTAAATGGCGTTCCACGAAGTAAGGTCCAATCATATTGATTGTAAATGAATTGGGTATTCATAAAATGGTAAATTTACGTATAACAAGTTGAAATTGCTAAGTAAAATATTCAGCACTAAGGCAAATTTGGACCACAAATCCTATATCATTAGTTACGAAAAGCCATGAGAGGGAATGAGGCTGACTAGGCTGTTAGAGGAGTGAGGTAATTTTTCTTAACATTTCTAAACCAGACTGCTGTACGTGGAATAATTAATGGAACTCGTGTTACGACTTGCAGATAAATTCAGCAAAATTGCCCTATGATAAACACCTGCATAGTATTGAATGGAGAGACCAACATGAATGCCATAATTAAGCTTCACTCATATCTCAGCTGCTTCCGTGTTTTCGCAGACCTAAGCGAGAATCGGAAAAAGGTAAACTATACATATTCCTCTACCCTCTACATAAAGACAGCATTAAATATGTATACACGAGTCTCACTAAATATTTCAAATACATCGAGTTCAATAAAAATACTTCTCCTCGTATATGTTGATATTCGATGGCTAGAATTAAAAATCCTTAATTTTAGTTACTCTTATTTACGAATACAAATAATTAATGAACAAAACACATTGATCGATAAAACCTNCGTGTATTTTATCAAAGTTCTTGCAATTTCTAAATTATATGAATATTTCACGACTAAAATAAGATTCTATGATTATTTTCCTTTCTTGTGACACTTGTCTCAATTTCGTACGACCATTTTTTCTAATTTAATTTTATAAAAGAAACAACCTCTGCAAGTTATGAAAACGTAATTTACGTTCATCTCTTATGGAAACGTATTATGGACTCCTGGGTTCGAACCCAAGCCTTTACAGCGATGAAAATAGTTTTCCTAGGGGTTTTAGCATCGTAGAAACAGAATGCAGTTTGTTTTAGATCTCTAAATCAAGCCATTTCTGAGATAAATGGGGGGACGGACAGACATTTTCTTTTTATACATATGATGTAATATATGTACATACGTTATTAAATGAGTGAATCAATAACGTTTAAGAAAAGATCAAAGATAAAAAGTTCACACGTAAACGAAACATAGTAAAAGTTAATGGAGTTTGAAGACTGAGTAGAAATTCAAAGATTCAATTTTTATGAAGTACAATAGATCCACAATGGATGCCAGGTTAAGATGTTATTAACAACTACAGATTTTAATGTTATAGATAGTTCAAACGATAAGTACTTATCTATCTATCATTAATCATCAGAAATGAAAAGAATTATCATAAAGGCAGTTTTATTTTTAAATGAAAAATTCCAAAGAATCGTTTTGAGAATCTAAACTTAGTTTGCAAATTTTCCGATTCCGATATCCGGAAAAGTTCCTATATTTCGGATTCCGATAAATCATTCCATCACTACTTGAAATCATTTTATGTCGCGAAGTAAACCTTCGATTTTCCGTTTATATGAAATAATTATCCACTAACAATAAGGGTGTTAAGTTGCTTCTTCTATTTTAGTGCCCAGTAGGAAATTATCAAGAGGCAATAAACTGAGGAAAACGTCGTGAACCTCATTTTCGTTTTCTGGAATTTTCTAGGAGTCTCACAGCCTATCCATGTGAACCGCAGATACGTCATGCCCACGCCAATGCGATTTCCACGCTTTTTTTGGATTTACATCCGAGCTTTCACCTGACCGCCGTATTTCCATTCAGTTTCCCCTCTCACGCGAACGGATTCCCGACCTTAATGTATTTGTTTCGCTTCAACGAAGCAACTGTTGCATCCAATATCCCGCTTGAGTAATAAAAATAGAAAAGATAGTCAATATCTTATGGAGAATGCGCAGAAGCCTGAGATCCGTTGCCTCCAAGCAAATGTTTGCGCAGACAGTGCCGTGTCTCCTGTGTCCAATCAATCATGTAACCGCAGGATACAAATTTAATTTTCATTTCTTCACTAATGATGAAAAATAAAATTCACAGAAGCTTTAAGAATGGTATGAACGAGTATTTGAGGGTTTGCATAAAAAAATTCAGTCTTTCATACATATTATGTTAAGGCGATTTCAAGCGAATTGCGGAATTTATTGAATATTTTGGGGATTCTGTTTATTATTTCTGTCCTTTTACCCTAAGAATTCGGGGGATATTCGAACCATAGAATAACATAGTAAGGGGAAGATAGTCTTTTCCTTATGCTTTTTGCATAAAATTTAAAAAATACGAAGTTTTATGAACTTTGACCACATAATCATAACAATAAACATTCATACATTTTATGTGTTAGCAATTGTAGTCCTAATTTAATTTAGAGCCAAGTTTCGAAACACGTGCGTGCATATATAAATTTTTCCTTCGTTCGAACATAAAAGAAAATTCCGTCAGAATTACCCGTATAAAATTAGTGGAATGAATATAGATGTAGTGGAGTCAGTTAAATATCTTGGAATCAGTGTTACAAATAACCCACACTGGGGCGCACACGTCCGAAAAATCTGCCGCATATCCATAAAAAACTTGTTTTATGTATTATGTAGGTAGACGCGATGAAAATGTAAGAGAGTGGTGCTATTTCACCATGGTCAGGCCACATATGAAATATGCATCGAGTATACGGTATCCGCGAACGATAACAATGTGCTAAAGAGATAACTCGAACGCTTGCTGTCTACACCCCCTGCCGCACGTCCAAAGGCAGCTCACAGGGTGTATATTTATTTATAATTGCAGTCCGAAACACAAACCCCCCATCTTTAAAACACCGTAGGATAAAATAGTGTCCCATACACGGCTCGGACATCGATAATGTTGGAGGAACTAAATGTAGAGGAACGCCTAAAGGAGGCTTTCTTACTGCGGTTGATGGAATTCTGAGGGAAGGAGGTGGTTAATGGAATAAATAGGAATGTACTAAAGTATAGGTGGAGGGGTTTTAAGAAGATAATACTTATTAATATTAATTCAGAGACGGGAAGGAATGGAGTTCTGGGAATGCATTAGCGGCCTTATAGAAACAGAAAACCGAAAATATTACGTATTTATGAACGTCTACAGAACGAAATATCTACAAAATTGATAATTATAACACAAATCCGTTACTTCTCGTCAGTGTTATTCAGTCCGCGACACAACCTTCCAAATCCGGATACCCAACTCGTGAATCTTTTCATCTCTTTTATATCTACACGTATGCTACAGATTCAAGCAAGACTACGCTGTTTCCACATTAATAGAACTTTCTACCAAATTCGTTTTCATAACGAATCTATAGGAATCATAAGGAAGAAGGTTTTTCCACCCGAGAGATAGGTTTGGTTTCTCCTAGGGCACGTGCTTTGATTTCATAGATCGTGGGAAACCGTAGAATCAGCGTGTTCCTGCTCCGCCCAGAGAAAGTCGTCTTTCCCTTCCTCAGCTCTTCTCCATACTTCATCCTCTTTCCCTTATCTTCTTCTATCATCTCACATACGTCACTGGATCCAGTGCGTCTCCTTGGAGACAGGAATGCCACCTGAGCTACCTTTGAAGAACACAAGCATATGATTCCTGCATCGTAATGCATACAATTTAGCGCGTGGAATTTTTGATGCGTATATATTTATGAATGTATGTTCTCCTGAAACTCAAGACCAAAGGATGCTTACTTTTAAATCGGGGTACTCGACTTGAGGTACGCCTACGACTCACTGCGCATAGGAGGGGATTTAGAGGTAAAGAAAAAAGACTACAGTAAAACATTTTAATCTGAAATATTATGGAAATAAAATTTAGGACACATGTAAAACTGATGATGGAACGATAATTGATACAAGCAATGTTCGGACTGAGATAAAACGGTTATATATGTTGTATAACGGTTGTATATATTATATGAATTATAAAATAGTGGTACAGATTACTCAATAATTTTCATTTCAAAGGTACACGACTTGGAAACAGTTCAGAATTCATGATTTTATTACTTCGTTAAATGCTCACGCCCTGCATAAATATAGTGTTTCATCGTCGAAACAGTCCCGGCTTCGACGCGAGGTCATACAGAATGTCCTCAAAAATAAATGCATATAAAGTTATTTATTACGTTCAAGTAAAAAAGATGGCAAACATCAACAGTGTGTTATCATAATTATTATGAAAAAAGGAAGAGTTCGAAACGACCGTAGTAGCAGAGTACAGTTTTCATAGTGCAAAGACTCAATTCACTTGAAAGCTTAAATTTGAAATAAAACCTATGAGATTGTAAATAACACCGTTGGTTGGATTAACTGTAAAATATAATCTACTTAACTCCAACGACATTTAGTGAGACCATCGTACTTTTCATTCGAAAGAATAATATGACGTAGTCAATTTTCGTTAATTCTTCGGAACAAAAAAAAACACACATAAAAGACTCAAGGATCTAAAGGCCGTCACAAAATTATTAAGATCTAGATGGGACAAAAATTAATAAAAATCTTTCCAAAACATCGTCAAAATTTGTCACTTTCTGAAGTCCTCACGCTAACAACACATGGAGTCATTTTTATTCATCTTTATTCAGCTTCCATTATTAAATGATAGGCNATATCAATTTCAGTTCTGTACCAGAAAGAGCAAAATTTAGCGCTTGTTCTTTAGATAAGATCCTGAACTCCAGCATAGCAAAATTAATGAATCATTTCGTATGCTAGTGTAAGTCTTTCTTAGTCCACATCCATCTTGATGAATTGAGTATTTTTCATTTGATGCAGAATTGAAGAAAATGTAGATATCATTCGCGTTAGTCACAATCCCGTTTGCGACTGTAATAATAGGGAAGCTATTGAGATATTAATGAAGCTGAATAACGGCATTCATCAATCGTCACTATTTATTAATTCCATTATAATCTTATCAAAATACTCTTCTTCTTCGAAAAATATTGGCAGAGTTTACTACCCTGAGAAAACAGCAAAGGTTTCGAAAACGCAGCAACTCCCACAGAATCATTCAACTGCTTTGTTACGTAGAGTTTTTCCCTTAAGATGCTCCATGCTTCTCTCAAAAAGTAACACTAAAGCGTACGCATCTCTTGCGACTGTTATTCGGTCCTCTTCTTGGTCACTTTACTCGCGCCTACACAAACATAAGTACACAAAGCTTAGCTGTAGACTTACTAAGATTTTCGAGTACTCTTTAAATCTCAATATGAATTTTCGACTACCACTTTACGTTGGTTAATGGAAACCAATGTTACAGCATCTGGCTGGCTTCAGAACACAACCAAATCAAACCTCACCATCATTGAAATATCTCTGAAGCAACACCCGATCAAGATACACCCAGAATACATTGTGACTCATTATTCTACTTGAACAAAAACAACGGAGAGATCTCAGATCAACATAAATGAATAGCAACGGTGATGCAATGGGAATAATAGCGTGTATTCCTAAGAAGTTGATGTGAAAAAAGTCTGATAGGATCGGCACTCAAACCTGCATCTTCCGCTTCCAGTGTTTAACACTATCACAAGTATCGTAATATCATGCAGGGACTAATGACGACTTCCGTCTTTTTTGGCAAAAGACTTTTTGTCGCCATGGACGGAGTAGCTACGGGCGCACAAGATTCCTTCCTTTAGTTTTTCCTTCTTTATTTCCTTCGAAAGGATCAAAACAAGATAAACTGAATTTTCCACGATTATTCCTGTGGAAATTCTAAAATTTCCGTTTGATTAGACTTTAAGCCGAGATAGGCGGTGTTCTCAGTTCTTTCTTTAAATTTCCAATTTATTTAATTAGCTCTAGTTTATTCCCACCACCCTTACAATTGCTACTAAGTTAACAACCGATCAATAAAATTATTTCCTCCTCTTTCTTGTTTTATACAGCAGAAAATACAAACTCAAAATAGATTGCTGGAATTGCGAGAATACTGAATATGAGAAAATTATTGGCGATTCAACTTCGTTAATGCTAGGATCAACTTCCCTAGGACTGCGTCTTGAGCACGTGCCATTGTTGCCCCACCCTCACACCGTTATTATATAATTAAAGATTAATTACTGATAATTTAATATACTATTTTTGAATCAAAACAGATAATAAAAGTAAAAAACTAAAGAATTAGGTTATTAACATTTTGTGCTCATAAATAAAAAGGACATCGAATAAAAACATATTAAGACGCATTTCTGATTTTCTACGGGGATGGATAATCACGAAAGAAATCGACAAGATGATGAAGTTTAAATAAGATTGAAGAAATCCATGAAGGATGCCTTAACTTTGTAGAAGGGTATAAATAATTCTGAATTAAAAAACTGCATACATACATACAAAACTGAAACTTTTACTATCCGTAGTCCTAATTTAATTTAGAGCCAAGTTTCGAAACACGTGCGTGCATATATAAATTTTTCCTTCGTTCGAACATAAAAGAAAATTCCGTCAGAA
>KZ310123.1:0-10081 GCA_000376725.2 Ladona fulva
AAGAGCTGAATTTTTCTTACTCATCTTCATTGTTTAAAATGAGTAAAAGATCTTGGGAATTACAGGTGTGAAAAATAGTGACGTGACTGGGACTTGAACCCATTTCCTGGGTAGGTATTCTAACCACTGAACTACTATGCTGCATCTATTATACACTGTTAAAGGGCTGCTTTGTGAGCAAGGCAAACAGTCTCCACATTTAGTGGCACAACTGCCACCAGAGGTCCTCACTGAGGCAGCCACTCATGAAGTGGTCTTATAAGGTAAACTCCCTAAAGGAAATCACAAGGATTAAGGGAAGATAAATTACTAAGCATGATGATATTATCATGTTATTCCTAGTAATTTACCTTCCCTTAACCCCTGGTGGCAGTTTGTGCCACTAGATGTGGAGGCTGCTCGCCTTGCTCACAAAGCATTCCCTTAATAGTGTGTAATAGATGCAGCATAGTAGTTCAGTGGTTAGAATATCTGCCGGAAAGTGGAAGACCTGGGTTTGAGACCCAGTCATGTTGCTATTTTCTGCCGGTGCAGAAAATAGCAACATGACTATTCCTTGGGTTTCAGCTGCACGGCTCATCCATGCTTAGTAATTTACCTTCCCTTAATCCAAAAGATCTAAGTTCTGCATAACAATACAATTGATGGAACAATCTAGAATTAGCCAAAAGGTTGCAAAACAACGATATTAAGTAAGGAATAAGATTTTCTCTAAACTAAATTTTACTTTCAAATTTAAATTGTAGTCAAACCGAAAATATTTCTTGCTGTACTTGTAAACCTTAATCAAAATGCCCTACTTATCCAAAATTACCCTCTAAAATTAAATCTCAAAAGATCTGTCTGCCCTCTTTTAGGTGAATAATATACGCAAGTATTTTAAGCATTTTCATTTTAGTGATGTATTACTTACCCTTTTTAGACAATGAAACTAACATCAGTCATTTTCTAAGCTTGTTTTTGCTGGAAAAAAATGAAACTGATGATATAAGTGAGTAAAAATTAAATTACTCCTTACATAAAATACTTTTCATAATTGATTGGTTTTAATTTGTAAAATGTCTACTGAATTCCTTAAAAATAGAAAGCCCTCGGAGGGATGGGGGCCAGTGCAAATCTATGCTTGCTCCATCCTAACAGCAACACTGAAAGTGTGTTTATGATACTAAATAATGTTGATTTTTAGTTGAATATTTCATTTATTCATAATATTTATAACTATTTTTGGAAATTGAATGATTTGATCCACCGGGGTAGTCTTTCATAACCTTTTTGTAATAATTTTGCATTGGAAGACATGATTTTTCCCCAGAAATTAGTTTATGTAGATCTTGCCTCTCATAACCTTTGTGCNGTTTTATGGAAGAAGCCCTCCTTTCTCTTTCTCCTGAAAGTCTGAATTCCTTAACCACACTACTCTAATGATATATTCTACATCTTATGAGTGTTTGGACATATCTACATTTATGGTGTTTTTTCTCATTCCTCAAGATGTTTAAAAAATCATATCTTTCTTATGAATTCAGTTAATTAGTAAATGAGGTTTAGCCAAGTTTATTTGTATGCCTATTTTACTTTAAATTTTCAATATATAATTGCTTACTAAGATCCTGTAGGAAGGTAAATTCAGTGATTGAATGGATGGAGAAATCATTTCTTTCTTGTATGACTCATGAATGCATGTCTGTAGCATATATATACAATCTCTCATTGAGTCATTTGATAGGATAAAGCAGGGATGGCTAGCTTTTTGTCAGAAGAGTGCTACATTTGATAAATAGAATTGATATTACCATCATGGTGGGCTGTATAGTTAGTGATAAATTAATAACAAATTAACATTAGTAATTGATGGCACCTATATTAATGTAGCTTTGAGATTGAATGTTTAAGTAAATAATATGTAACAACGATAGTGAGTTCCATGTTACAAAAACATTCTCTTGCATGTCAAAGGTTCGCTACCCCAGAGGTGGAGTAATTATGATTTTTCATGCATTACTTGAAGTGATAATTATCAATAGACTTTCTAATAATCAAACAGACTCATATTATAAATGCTCTGTATTTCTAAAGATATGCAATATCTTAGTGAAAATCTTTAAGAAATTAAGTCATTCAAGTATACGTGTCCCAAAATATATGTATACCGTTGAATTGTATTAATTAATGAAACAAACTAAATACTATCTGATGAATATATACCCTGGGATGGAGCTTCAAGTACTAATTAGGAATAATCTTGTATTAGTATCTGTGAGATATCATGTTATGGAATCATTTTTATTAAAATTTTATTTCCTTTTTGTGTAAATGAAAAACTATGTACATTACTTTCTGTACAGTTTCTTTTGGAGATTTTAATTAAATTTATAGGAAATTTAGATATGGCGGAATATAACTCTTTCAATAATGTTTGTTTGACTGTGGACGAGAAAAATTGTTTCAGTGATGACTGCAAAAATCTCACTTTACTACCTGTGATTGCAGGGAGAGCTAATATTATATTGAGATAGATAGAATATATATACTTATATGAGTGAAATTGTAGGATCAATTACATTTTGTTGTACTGAGGTACAACATTCAGTTGCACTTTTCTATTCTAAATTTTTATTTTTGGCCCTCAAGGAGGCCTAAGACAGCAACAAATGAATCTCAGGTATATGAAAAATACACATATTAAAGACGAGAAAAGAGAAATCACCAGTTTGGATATTTGGAAGCTCTCTCCAGGATAGCCAATTGTGTACAACGTTCCCCTTTGGAGAAAGCAGTCCCAGCTTAGATTCTTGGTGGGAGCACAAATGTGGGAAATGACCTTAACTGTCAAAGTATTTTTATTGTACTACTACACTTTCTTCTCCATATCTCTATAAGTTGGCGTGTGGAAAATATGATTCCATAAAATTAGAACCCTTCACCAAAACCCTCAGCTATCCTTATTGTGAATTGCAGAACTCCCTTCATATTACACCTGAAGAAATGTTTTATTTATATGAAACTAATTTATTTATAGGATAATTCATTAGTGCCTCTGTATTGAAGTCATTAAAAATTTGATTTAATGATCCAAGTCCTCCTGTTTAAAATTTTTATTTTCAAATTAGAATTCTCTACAAAATTGATAGTGAAATTATGTTTTATATTTTGTGTCAAAATCATTCATTCAATCTCTATTTTAGTATTCGAGAAATAAACTTTTGATTGGAGTTCTAGTTAAATATTTTGAGAGAAATATTTTCTATCGATCTAATCTAACTTCATTTTCTTATCTACTTTCTAAGATTACAAGAGGATTCATCTTCTTTAGTTGCTTTTGTGAATTTTTCCTAAAGTGATACATTTAATATCAATCCAAAACACATGGAATTCCCGAGAATCTCTTGGTAAGATGAAAAAGATTAGCTGATGGAAGGTGATTAGATTTTCCTAAATTTACATCTCTCATTGTGATACGGATTTATTTGCTAGAAAAAAAACTTTATGTCGAGTATCTTCCTCATCCAAATCATAACATGAGCTCCTGACATGATCTTTCTAATACTGTCATTGATGGGATATATAGTTAGTTATGTCTTTGATAATAAAGTAACATTAACTGGTAAATAATAACAAATAATTGATGTTACTTACATTAATGTACTTTTCAGATTAAATGTTAAACTAAATATAAACCCATATTGCATTGCTAACAATGATCTATGAAGAATAGACTGAGATTGTTCAGAGAGATAGCTCAATTGCCAAAAGCATGTACCCAGAAAGTAGATCAGTGGTTCAATTCCTGGACTCAGCTGTCTTTTCCGCATTCATCTATCCAATTGGCCTTTAAAATTTTTCTGAGGCATCCTGCAGGTCAATTTGATACTTGAATGTCTGAGAAATAAGAGAAATTCTGACAGAAATAAGGAAGAGGTAAAATTAGATCACACCTATTCTATTGAAGCATTGTTTCCAAAATTTTATAAAAATTGAGAAGAAAGCAAGAAAGGATGAAAAGGAGTTTCAGGTCTGTGAGAATATATTATGCTAACCAGCATTTAATAGAAGCTGCACTATGCAGAGATGAGGAGAGAGGCATAATATTGTGGAGGAAAAAGTTTTCTTGAATCCTTTCAACATAGGATAGATGTACTGACAAAGAGCTGGCCTGCTTGAATAAAATTGTAAATGAAAAGTTGCATCTTTCAGAGAAAATTCACTTATGAATATTTAGATATACTTGGTGTATTTTTTACCTCTATTGAAATTAGAGTTATTTGCATAAATTCATTCCTTCTTTCAATGAATAGTTAAAAATTATATATATTTCGAATGTATTAGGCACACGTAACCTGTGGTATTCTCAAGGAATAACATAATATGTGGTATTCTCAAGGAATAACATAATGGAGCTAGAGAGATTTTCTAGAGTGAGTAATTATTTTATGGTGACATTTTTGATTGTGATTAAATAAAAGATGTTATGAATCTCACTCGTATCTTTAAATTTTCAAGATGAAATGGAATGACTTGGAGAACTTTCATATTTTCAACTTCAAAATGTGATGATTCTTCACACAAGATTTTAATATTGGTAAAAGTACTACTCCACATCAAATTATACATAATTTTATAAAATGTTTCATTTTAATTAACAAAAAGTAGAATGTACAACAAAA
Organism: Ladona fulva; assembly: GCA_000376725.2. Classification (NCBI taxonomy): domain Eukaryota; kingdom Metazoa; phylum Arthropoda; class Insecta; order Odonata; family Libellulidae; genus Ladona; species Ladona fulva. The sequence goes on from KZ310123.1 coordinate 4,665, forward strand.
AGTAGACCAATTCATGCAGCATACATGGTGAAAATATGTTTTATTTATTACTTCGATATATTTGGAAAACAATAGCTGAACTGAAGAGTGAAGCCAATTGTGCTCCATACCTATCTGAAGACCATATTTTATAAAATTTGAAACTATGAGGAATTCTTTAAATTTTCCTAGAGTTTTATGGAAGAAGCCCTCCTTTCTCTTTCTCCTGAAAGTCTGAATTCCTTAACCACACTACTCTAATGATATATTCTACATCTTATGAGTGTTTGGACATATCTACATTTATGGTGTTTTTTCTCATTCCTCAAGATGTTTAAAAAATCATATCTTTCAAGTTATCCTGGATAAAGGCATAGCATGTAGGGATNTGATAGAACAGGAAACTATTTCCTGAAATATGAAGCTGCTAACTTATGGGTGAAGGAAATAAAGTATATATATTGTTGGTTTCATATCTTTGCTGAAATACAACCAATATACTTTCTAGGTCGGTCAGTGGAAGGATATGATCATTGAAATGCAATGATTAGGTTGTGAACAGCCTCAGATAGTATCAATATCATGTATGTTATTGCACCTAAATTCTTTCAAAACTAGAAAGTTTTCATGCTTTACTTTACAAATACATATTGCTGCTTTAGCTAAAGAACAAGCAGCTGAAGTTGATTCTGAGACATAACTAGTACCCCATTTAGATATTACCCTTAATTATTTGACTAGTAGAATGGATTATTTTCTGTGTGTAGCTAGATAAAGAAGTTGCAAGTTTTTTGCAGTGGTATAGTTTCTGACTGGAGGTTTGTCTTTTAGTGTTCAATATTGAATATTATAATAAAAAAATTACCTGATGGATCCTTAATACGTTTATCCCTGACAATGGCTAACAATCTTTTGGGAGTTGTTGATTAAAACTTTAATTAGAGTGCCACAGGAACATCCATTTTGGGCATTTGGCATCACTGCTGATTTATTTTGTAGACTTTATCAGCATTGGAGCGTTTTTTCTAAGAATTCAGACTGAGCTTGATTCGCATTGAGATAAAATTCAATTTATTCTGGTATCAGATGCTATTTTGCAAATTTAATGAGTATACTTCTACTATCATCTGGAATAATTCAAAGAGCACAAGCTGAAGTTAGGAATATTTTTTACTATAAAAGCAAAGAACACTTAAGAATAAATTTTCTCTAAGGATGAAGAGTGAGATGAAGATGAAGAGTCTGGGACCTGCCTTTGTTGAGATATTTCCCTGTTAGCAAAAGATAATCTAAGGGCAATATTAGTTCATCTTTTGTAGAATCCATACAATCTAGAATACTATCATGTTGAATGGATGTTTAACAAAGTTGTGGTTGATAATGTATGACAAAAATGAAAGCTCAGAGCAGGTGTTAATTGTTTGTGATAGAAGAATAGCCATACTTTTCTAGGAATGATAGGCATTAATTGAGGTTTGAATTCATGTTGATGCTCATTTACATTTTTCTGAGTGAAATAATTATTGTAATTACACTTTTGCAGCTTAGATATTTAAATATATATAATGTTTATACTTACAATTGAAGCAATGAATCTGAATAATTTTGATTGCTGTAATTCCTGTAATGTTTTCAAAATCAAATCCTTTCATTCATCAATTTATGATCACATTGAGTAATAGTTAGACTTCAGAAAACTATTTTCTTATGATACTATAAATATAAGGCAGAAAACTATCCTGAGCTCTAAGTGAAATCTAGTAATAATGGGAAAGTTGGTTATTCTAAAAAAACAGTACATATGGCATAACTCCTCTTTTCAGTATTGCATTTAGGTCTCTTTGTAAAATACTCATTTTAATAAAAATAAATTAGAGATGTTTCCTTTTGGTACATGATTGTAGTATCAGAGCAGAATTTCAATTTACCTTTGGAAACTCTTTTTGACAAAATGGACCAATAGCTATTTCTAGTCACACAGTGACTGAATTGTGTGAAAATACTTATCATTTACATGATAGCTTTTCTGGAGGACTTTTTAATTTTATGATTCTACAAATAATGTGGAAGTCCCCTTTGGCATTCTGCTCTTGCAGATCATAAGAACATCTGCATAAAGAAACTATGAAAGAGTACCTGAAGCACATAATATCTTTTTTCATTACCTTTGATGTTAGATTTTGAGTTATCCTTACGAAAATGTCTCCCCTCATAATAATAGCCCCATATGAACTTGTCAATAACAGTTCTTTGTATCCTATGCATTGTTTACTAATTTAGTCCTCTCCTTTCCTTATTAGAATGGATTGAATGCTCTTCATCTAGCCTCTAAAGATGGCCACGTAAATGTGGTCACAGAATTACTTAAGAGAGGGGCCACAGTAGATGCTGCCACTAAGAAAGGAAACACTGCTCTCCACATTGCATCACTTGGTATGTACTGGCAAATTACTAATTTTATACATAATGCATTTTAAAGCTCACTGTGTTTAAATATATTTATATACCTTGTAACGATTTTTCTGCTAGAAAATACAATTTACTAAATACAAAGAACACAAGATAACAAAAACTAGAGAAAAAACAATTAAATCTCTTTTCAAAAGTGAAAGTTATAGCACATATTTCAAAAACACAAGAAAAAAAAGAACAAAGTAAACAATTCAACTTCTTGTTACACAAAAAAATTCAAGGAGCCATGATTCCCAAGCTAAAGTCATCTATCTGTTTTTAACCAGATTTAATTCGATAAATGTTATTACACTATAACACCGAACTTGAGCAGTTGACTCTGGCATTGTACTTGCTTTTGTTTTAGCGGATCTTTTAGAAGATTAAGGATAGTGCAAAAACCACTGATCCTTCCTTAGATCATCTGAGTTTTGTGTGGGTGAGCCTTTGGAGTTCTTCTTTTCCTCACCAGGGCGTACACCTCCTGTTTTTTCTTTGCTACCCCATCCTCTCCCTTGTGCTCACCCAAAGCCACTGCCTTTGTCTCTCCTCTACATTCACTCACCTCATACCACTCAAGGTTTCACACATTACTGACAATCACCACATGTGCAATGAGGCAAGGTTGCACAAAATAAGTATATGTAACATTTTTTTAACCACAAGGAAATAACAATCTTACAAAACAAACACAAACAAAATATAGAAAAAATGCCAGTAAAATGCTTCTAGGGAAAATGCATTGTTACTTTTATAAATTATGTGAAAACGCCTTTGTGCTATATCATCACAATAATTATAATTTTAAGGGTGCTTATGATAGAACAGGAAACTATTTCCTGAAATATGAAGCTGCTAACTTATGGGTGAAGGAAATAAAGTATATATATTGTTGGTTTCATATCTTTGCTGAAATACAACCAATATACTTTCTAGGTCGGTCAGTGGAAGGATATGATCATTGAAATGCAATGATTAGGTTGTGAACAGCCTCAGATAGTATCAATATCATGTATGTTATTGCACCTAAATTCTTTCAAAACTAGAAAGTTTTCATGCTTTACTTTACAAATACATATTGCTGCTTTAGCTAAAGAACAAGCAGCTGAAGTTGATTCTGAGACATAACTAGTACCCCATTTAGATATTACCCTTAATTATTTGACTAGTAGAATGGATTATTTTCTGTGTGTAGCTAGATAAAGAAGTTGCAAGTTTTTTGCAGTGGTATAGTTTCTGACTGGAGGTTTGTCTTTTAGTGTTCAATATTGAATATTATAATAAAAAAATTACCTGATGGATCCTTAATACGTTTATCCCTGACAATGGCTAACAATCTTTTGGGAGTTGTTGATTAAAACTTTAATTAGAGTGCCACAGGAACATCCATTTTGGGCATTTGGCATCACTGCTGATTTATTTTGTAGACTTTATCAGCATTGGAGCGTTTTTTCTAAGAATTCAGACTGAGCTTGATTCGCATTGAGATAAAATTCAATTTATTCTGGTATCAGATGCTATTTTGCAAATTTAATGAGTATACTTCTACTATCATCTGGAATATATATTTTTTTTACAGATACTGTATATAAATACTTATAGTATATCGATATAGTAAAAGGGGTGTTTTAATAATTCAAGATTTTATCAGAAGTTAATAACTTTCTTTGAATTATAAACAGTCTCCCTACAAATGTTATTATATTATTATAAATATTATGGATGTATAGATGGCCCACTTGGTAAAGGAATTAAATGATATCTGTGGTTGCAACATGAACTTTTTATTAAGTATTAACCATGGTTACTATATAGTCAAACAATATCTCAGTGGAATAGTAAGGGATTACTAAATGAAATAATATGATTAAATGGGAGGAATACCAAATTCAAACATCAAATACTCACATTGGAAAGCAAGGCAGAGATGAAGCCTTAATGAAAAAGTGTTTTCATTAAAATAACATAAAAGCTGGAGAAATGGAATGCAATTTTATGTTAAAAGCAAAATAGAAGATTTAGATGAGTAGATAATGGAATCATGGCTGAGATATATGATTACAATTTAATTATTATTCTTTTAAGAATAAATTTTCTCTAAGGATGAAGAGTGAGATGAAGATGAAGAGTCTGGGACCTGCCTTTGTTGAGATATTTCTCTGTTAGCAACAGATAATCTAAGGGCAATATTAGTTCATCTTTTGTATAATCCATACAATCTAGAATACTATCATGTTGAATGGATGTTTAACAAAGTTGTGGTTGATAATGTATGACAAAAATGAAAGCTCAGAGCAGGTGTTAATTGTTTGTGATAGAAGAATAGCCATACTTTTCTAGGAATGATAGGCATTAATTGAGGTTTGAATTCATGTTGATGCTCATTTACATTTTTCTGAGTGAAATAATTATTGTAATTACACTTTTGCAGCTTAGATATTTAAATATATATAATGTTTATACTTACAATTGAAGCAATGAATCTGAATAATTTTGATTGCTGTAATTCCTGTAATGTTTTCAAAATCAAATCCTTTCATTCATCAATTTATGATCACATTGAGTAATAGTTAGACTTCAGAAAACTATTTTCTTATGATACTATAAATATAAGGCAGAAAACTATCCTGAGCTCTAAGTGAAATCTAGTAATAATGGGAAAGTTGGTTATTCTAAAAAAACAGTACATATGGCATAACTCCTCTTTTCAGTATTGCATTTAGGTCTCTTTGTAAAATACTCATTTTAATAAAAATAAATTAGAGATGTTTCCTTTTGGTACATGATTGTAGTATCAGAGCAGAATTTCAATTTACCTTTGGAAACTCTTTTTGACAAAATGGACCAATAGCTATTTCTAGTCACACAGTGACTGAATTGTGTGAAAATACTTATCATTTACATGATAGCTTTTCTGGAGGACTTTTTAATTTTATGATTCTACAAATAATGTGGAAGTCCCCTTTGGCATTCTGCTCTTGCAGATC
>KZ310129.1:0-10785 GCA_000376725.2 Ladona fulva
AAACATCGGTATCCATGCACTTTTAATTATCTCTTCTTTTAATTATACAATAAGAGACAGTGACACGGAAACAACGGATTATGATTCATAAGAAACGTATTCATAAGAAACGTAATTCTTATATAAATCAGTTATTGACGAACTTCTGATGGGGTGGGACTCAATAGAAAGGTAAAGTCTGAACAGATTGAAAGAAATATATCTCTACAACACAATTATGACGTATTCTTAATTGCTCAAGTTAACTTTAGCAGTAAAAATAAATGGGCATATCTCATTTTTATCGTACAAGATAAATTGTTATTCAACATTCATAAACAATACTATTCTCTAAAAGAGACAAAGGCAGGTTTAAGTGTAAAACATGACCGCGAGCAAAGTTCCCATAAATAAGGATTTCAGCGTTTTCCCCCATCAAAATTTCAGCAGATATTCCCGTTTTTTTTTAAGGTTAAGCCTGCTCTTGTGAACGTTTCGGCGGCGCCATATTTTTCTTTCTGTCATAATATTTATGAGAGCATTGTATGCTGCAACAGCCACGAGCCTTCGTGACCGGAGGACGACCCTAAGCAAGATTTATTTTATGCGATCCCATGAAAAATATCGTGCTCATCAGCCACCAGCATTTAATTCCGAAAACACGAAAAAGTGACCAGCAATATAACGCGCAAAAACATCTTTCGCAGCATTCGATGTGCAAAAGAAATGAGAATAATGAGTAAACAGGATCAAGCGGTTAGGATCGAATTTGCGGTAGTAGTAGGATTGTTAAGAGTACTTAGTCAACTAAGATCATTTCGCACATATCGGCCTCTTCCGAGAACAGAACCCAGAACAGCTTCAACCAAAGGCAAACGTGCAGCCCCGCCTGGATATCCGGGAGCCTGGATAGAACTTCACTAACACAAACACTTCACTTTCAATTTCTAATTTCTAAGGGCTGCAAACACTTTTACTAAAAACTATTGGCGTTTGGATTCGGAGGGTTCGGTGTCACTTGGTCCGACGGGTTGTCCCATCGACCAGTTGTCCTTCGACCAACTGCCCCGGAACCGATTCATTCGGAGATATCATTCACGCCCCCCTTCACGTGGGTGTTTTCCTGCACGATTTTAATGTTTTCCTAAGTGCAGACTTTGGTTTTTTAAAAAAATCATATAATAGTTCCTTCTTTTCTTACTTTTCTTTAGTTCAACTCTCAATACCTCACAAGGAAAAGGGTTTAGGTGACTTGGCACGATAAGGCGTGCACCTAGGAAAATTCCCAAGGAGAAACGGACATGAAAAAAGTCTGACGGAACCGGGACCTCTTTCCCAATACCTCTTTCATTATTTCTGTAATGACTAAGGGTTCGCTGTAACAAGATACAAATTAGTCTCAATCTCGCCCATGAATAAAGACGTGTTATTATTATCATATCATTGCTATAGCAAACTCAAAACCACTATAGCTGTCCTATAATGTTCTGATAGGAAATAAAAATTAGAAGCCTATTTCTCTGTGATAACGTGTTTGAAATTTCTAAAACGTCCTCTAATATCTATAGAAAACTATGAAACACAATGAAGATAGAACACACGGTAGCCTTGACCGACACAAAGATTTTTCACCAATATTTTGTCTGAGATTTCGTATTGAACTAATGCCCACGAAAGGTAAATCGTTAAAAATAAGACCGAGTTTGTATTCCAATGAAGACATTTTAACTTTTCATCTCGATCTCTTTCGTATCGTTGGGGAAATTTGCTGTTGGGAAGCTTTATTTCGACTGAGATAGTGTGTCAAATTAAACTTGCCACTAAAATATTATTAATCAAACTTATGCGACATAATTGAGCAAAATTATATCGCCCTTGCCTCTCGCTGACCTTATATATCGAAGCCTTCTGGAGAAAAATAGCGGATAAATCAACTGTCCTCGAAATTTGAGTTCCTATATTTAAATACAAACAAAACCGATTAACAGGGCCACTTGCCAATGAAAGACGTCTTGGATTCAAGAATATAAAGAGAATGAAATCAAACTGAATGGCTGATTAAAATCTCCTTTGTGTTGCGGAACGACACTTAGTTACGATGGGTTGAAAAGCTCTACCTTTCCATGGACCGAGGCTATGGTGAACAGTTGAAGAATTCAAAAATCCCTTTTCATATGAGCAATTTCACTATTTATGAAGCGCATCATTGTGAGGATTTGGTGACGAAGAAGAAATCAAAATCAGCAAAGTAAATAGCNTTGTTGTAATTGAGTGGTGTTATCTTTTTTGTATGAACCAATGTATATTGTACTGTAATGAACTGTATCTTAATGTTAAATCTCGAGTAGTAAAACTTTTGTTTCATTTATCTAAATTATCGGAAGAGTATCGGAATGTGTGATTGGAATGTATATATTTATATATATATTATTATCATTTCGTCCGGATGTTGAAATTTTTAGGCAATTGCATATTATTTATATTATATATAATGCCGAATATGGCATTTGAACAAATAGCTCTAGGGGTTAATTTGGGGTACAGGCAGGGACAGATTTTTAATTAGACGCAATAGGACTAAGGGCCTTATCCACATAGGGCATCAATAAGACAGGGTTATTTAAATCTCGATAAAGAAATTTTCTTGTTTTTCACTTCAAGAAAGATGGTTATCTCTTGAGCAAGGCTACTAAATACGTTCATAGAATATATTAAATTGAATATGCACTTATATAATGTAAAAAATTCTATTCATCACTCATAAAAATACTATAAATTAAAATTCAAAACTTGTTTATTTATTCTTACTGTAGTAACGTGACTGACATTTCCATGGAACGTATATTTGTGCATTTATGAATGAATTCGAATTTTCCTTTCGTGATCCCCAGAGGAGGCATCAATCCGATCTTTTCCTGGGGCCTCCGATAGCTTGAATGCGCCCCTAGTTGAAAACTATCAGTTCTAAGCTACTTTGAATGATCATTTGTCGTAATCATAAAAATGCTGTGAAATTTTGTCGATATTCGATAAACCGGATGACAGTAAAGGCGCGGCTATTGAAGGACGGCTAGCGAATTATTAATAGACATTAGAAGACAATGAAAGTGATGGCTGACGCATCTAAACTTGAGCGGGTAAGGACTATGCCAGCAGGTTCGCCGGAATAAAGCGCTACTTGATCCAGGGAGGTGACGAAGGATGCCGTTTATCTTTAAAGAAGCCCGGCAGAGACCATTTGATCCTCGGGATCCAAAAACATCAAATGAGGGAATAAAAATTAAACTTTTTTTCTCTAAGAGACGTTTCTCTATGCCTTGGTCTGAAGTTCAAGGGGATTCGCCGCCAGTTTCTTGGCAATCGTTACCCTAATTTCCTTTAATTATTATTTTTATGACAGTAGAATTCGAGCTATTTGGAGTCATTTAACATTATTATGTCTATGTAAGTACCATGGTATGGTAAGTATGGCATGGGGTGCATGCACCATGACTCTATTTCCCAAATCGATTACTTTCGCGTATCGTTCGCGGAAAAATGAGTTCTTGAATCGATTGGTTCTAGCATCTATTTCTCTGATCTTTCTCGCAGTATCAGAACGGCCTATGTAACATTATATCGGCTACATCATCTCTGAACGTGTTGTCTCAAAATGTATCCAGTAAATTAATCCTTTGTTGAAATCTTCTTACTTCTAAAGATAACCAATTTGCATCCTGAAGCATCTGAGTAACGCTCACTGATATATCGTAGCAATTCTTCACAATACTTATCGCCATTCGCTGCATCTTTTCTAATTCTTGAATACAACACTTATCGGCATGGTACTAATGCATTCCCAATAACTTTAATATGCACATTGCATCGAAAAATTTGCTGCACAGCAATTCATGAACTCTGTTTAAAATCACATTATCAATAAAAGCGATAAGAATCTCAGGCAGCGATGCTGTTCTTCTGGACGACGAAATTCGAAGTTAGCAACAAGAATCTGGGACCAAGTCTAAAATAATATATGCATAAACTTAAAAAATTCCGATTTAGGGCGATACTTATCCTATATAACTTTTATGGTTAATAGGCGAGAACTTGGAAGATTCTATCCTATACATTTTGAGAATACTTACAAGGCAGAAAATTTGGAAACAGCTGTGATAATTAAGAGAAATTAAAGAGGCGTACGTAAAAATTAAATGGACCTAAAGCTGTTTCGGCGAATGGATTAAAAAAGACAAAATTAGGTAAACAGACCTTTCAACAAATAGTTCTCTTTGTTAGTGAACAATGCCAAAACAATTGTATAAGGGAAAAGCTGATTGTAGCGAATGGTGTGACAATGTCTCTTAAATGCGGAATCATAAGATTTGTTGTAATTCTGGCTTGAAAAAAGGTTAATTGTAAGTGTGGTCTCTTAAGGTTTAAATTCGCTTCATAGAGTCATGATTATGATTATTATTATTGTTATTATTGGTAATCTTATAATTATTATTCTTATTGGTGTTGTTGTAACTCTCGTTATTATCATTGTTATTGTTACCATTACAATAATAATTATCATTTTCATTATCATTACTATTAATAACGCTACCAAACAACAAAGAATTAAAATTTTAAAAAACAGTTCTTATGTAATCAATATGCTCTAGCTTAACTTGGTGGAACGCCATGATAAAATAAATATGAACGTACTTCGTAGTTTCCACAAACCCTTTTGGGAAACTACAAAGTACGTTCATATTTATTTCAATACAGTTCTTCGTAACTTCCTCCATGTTTTCGCTTAGCGATGGTTTTGGCAATCTTCAGGTAAAACTTACCTGAAGAATATGCATATTTATACACAGTCACTATATTTTCTTAGGAATGGAAAGGAGGGAAGGGTTTTGTAAGTTTTGCGAGTAGAAAAAGGAAGGGAGAAGGGTTAGGGGAGTTAAGATTTCTCACTAACGAATTTGTGGGAACTATTTCATTAGTTTCCATCACGTCCATTCTGTGGCCTATTTTAAGCAATAATCTTCCATCTAAGGATTTGCNTTCGTTTTGTTTCGTCTCTCTCGCGGTTAAGGGGCGAAACGTTTTCTTATTTTGTTCGAATTCATTAAAAGTTTCCATTTCTTCGCGTAGAGGGAATAAAAAGCAAGAGCCGTAAGAAGGAAAGTTTCCCGCTCTGTCCCCCAGAGGGACGGGAGAAGTTAAAGAGGCGATGGGAATATAATAAAGTTTTGTAATACGCGCAAAAGAAGCTGCATCCAAATTTTTTTTCCCACTCTCCACTCCCGGGAAGAGTTCATCTCCGAAAGTGATAAAGTTACGTAAGGAAGTGATACGGGTGGCGACGTTCACTTTTTTTCGAGCGTTTGCGACTACAGATGCGTGATCTCACGTCATAAAGTCGTTTTTATTCGGTCTGGAGTCGCGATGGAAGTTCGGAGTGTAGAGAAGAATTTTGCTGGAAGTTAGTACTTCGGAATATTCACATCAACGCCACACACATTTTCACTAGAGAACAGTTAGTGACAAATACATAAATGTTTGTTGCAAATTGTATACTGAATGTTGATAAGTTAGTTTTCTCGCGCTTAGTAACTAATGTACTCACACCGATCATAAAAACGTCCTCAGAGATATCTAAATAAAAAGATTTTGTTTCATTATAGAGTTTTCTGAAACAAATATCCTGAAAGAAAAAGAAGTTGGAAGACGGCTGTTAATGAATCAGAGGTTTAGAAACACCCCGTAAGCCGACTTTTGGCAAGTGGAACTCGCGCTAAGAGACAAACGGGAATCTCCGGATTACCGATTTCTCGGAAGTCCCAATGATCATTTCAGAGACAAAGCCTCCATCGTCAGGGGGTCTCCACATAGGAAGTCACTCCCTGATGATGGAGGCTATGTCTCTGAAATGATCGTTGGGTCTTCTCTGAAATCGGTATTCCGGAGCTTCCCATTCGTCTCTTAGCGCGAGTTCCGCTTGCCGAAATACGAGTGTTTTTAAACCTCTAAATCAAATATATTTTACATATGCTTGTGAATGATACTTCACTTGCTCTTTATCAGATTTGATCCCATCGACATCTCATCTTCATGTGAAAATCTTGAGTAAATACAGCAAGTATTGAGTAAATCTGTATGAATCGCAACAGAATCGAATTCCAATTTACAGCAATGCAATTCCAGTGAACTATTTTCGGTTAAAATTCGATTTTTAAAAGACGTTCATTGTTTATAGGGCTATAGATGATTCATAAAGAGGACAACTCAAGGGTATCATGGAACCTTTTGAAATAACTAACACGTTAAAGGTGACAATATTAAGAATTCCGATCAATAATTTTTCTTCTTTCTAAAGCTGTTTTTTTTATTTCTTTCAATTAAATTAAATTTATAGCGTAGTTCCTATGGCTTTCTCGAGTGAAAATATTTATACATTTTACGTCCCAAAAATATATGTAAATGGGAAGAAATATATCAACTTTCATTTTCACGTGTTTTTGTTTTTCCTTATTCCCAGTTTATTTTGAGAACGTTTCACATTTCAAGCCGATCATGGGCGGGAGTTACTTTTGTTGTAAAGCTGATAATTTGTTGTAATTGAGTGGTGTTATCTTTTCTGTATGAACCATTGTATATTGTACTGTAATGAACTGTATCTTAATGTTAAATCTCGAGTAGTAAAATTTTTGTTTCATTTATCTAAATTATCGGAAGGGTATCGGAATGTGTGATTGGAATGTATATATTTATATATATATTATTATCATTTCGTCCGGATGTTGAAATTTTTAGGCAATTGCACATTATTAACTGTTAATGAAGTCAGTCTAAAGTAGCATATTTTAGGTTTGAAAAGAAATAAATGAATACAAATTTAAAGTTAGACGATGTTTTCTTAGAAATCGACTATATTTTTTTAAATATCTATTGTATGTTTAGAAAACTATAAACAATTGTATTGTAAAAACCAAAGACGCTACATTAAGTTGCAGTTTGTGAAGTATTTGAGATTCCCAACTAAATTCCATAGCTCTTGAGTTTGTTAAAACAACAATAGACAAACGATTGTTGCATACAAACAATGATCAATGTGGAAATTGATTTAGTGCGAGAGGAGAAAAAGAGTCAACAATTGAGACAGTGGCTATGGTTGCTTCGGAGCAGTTAGGTACCTGAGGCCGACACCTACATTCTGCAGCTTTATCGCTCCTGCAGCCACTTCAATGGGTTCAGGGGCAGTTGGTCGAAGGACAACTGTTCGATGGGACAACCCGTCGCTAGACATTTCGTCTGTCTTCCGACCAAATGTCTCAGCGACGAAATGTCTAGCGACGGGTTGTCCCATCGACCAGTTGTCCTTCGACCAACTGACACCGAACCACTTCAATGCTCTCACCGTCAACTCTGACCAATCTAACTCACTTCTCAATCACTTTCAGTTTTACTCATTATCCATGATCGTTAGAGAGGCAGATTATGGGTGCAGGCCACCCTGAGAAAAACTTGTTTTAATGCTTAAACATATAGCTTAATCCTTAAGCTATTTCGTGCACTTGGTTTTATGTAAATGTTAGCAAAATTGACCAAGTTACAGCTTTTCTTAGTTAACGCTACACTCCAACTGAGGAGGTAATCGGCGATCCGAACATCGATCAACGCATTTGTATACTTGGACTTTAAATGGACCTTTTTTAACTTCACTTCGTTGACATTGCAATTAAATTTGACTCTTTCCGTTTCATTCAGGGTAAGTGAAATTTATATGATAGATAGCTACAGTTCTATTAATTAATTCATTTGTTATCTTAGATGATCGCATAACACTGATGGAAGTTTTCGTCGTCAATGAGAAAAGTGTTTTTCTCTCTATCACAGCAGAGATAAGGTAAACATTTTTCACAACAAGAGGAACCAAAATAAAAAATATTACTTTTCAATTTGAAGGAGATATATCGCTCATCCCTTGTAGAAAAGAATCATAGAATCATGCAAAGGATGTAATCAACCTTATTTTTTATTTAAGGCTTTTTTTCATAATCGTTATAAAACAATCAAAAATATGGGCTAATAATCGAACGATTTATTTAAAGGTTACCATTTTTAGATTCACTTGCGAATTCTAAAATCTCCCCCGATGCGCGATACAGAAATATACTTAGAAGCATAGTTAATTTCTATTTCTCTGGATGAAATGCAAAGAATAAATCGCGTGTATAGTTTACTTGAGCAAAAAATGCAGACGTTTATTTCCTGGACCATAGTCTTAAAGTTTATCTGAACATTTAGAAAAATTTAAGGATGTTCCTTATTTGCACAGTGAATTTGCAGAATGCAAATTTTCAATGGTTTTGCTTAAAGAGATTCTCTGGATATAATTGTTAAAATATTACCATTTTTCGCACCAGTCTGGGTGACGCACTCTCTTAACTTGGGACCAAAATTTAGTTAGGTGTATTACAAGTAAAGTAAATAGTCCAGTGATAGAGAAAATTAGTCTGTAAGACAGGAGTCCCTGAATTTCAAACATATTTTAAATTCATCCATAATTCAATGTCTTGTGAAACATCCATTTTCATGGTTTTTTGCGAAAGACTCATGAACTTTTCGAGGAACACCAGCGCTGTGTGGAGCAAAGTTTAAGAAACGCCAATTTAAACCTCAATTACAATTAAACTGAACTTTTGAAAACTTATTTTCGTTTCCGTGAACGATAACTTTTGTTTATTGTTCTCTTCTGTTAAGCAGATAGTCTTACATAAATTTTTTCTCCGCCTTTGCTTGTTTTCACCTTGAGCATTAATAAATTTTATTTCATTCTATTATATCCTGTTAATTATAGATTATAAATTGTATAAGGTTTTATGCCTATGCAAGTGATATGATTATCTTTATTAATAATCAATCAGATAATTTTCGCCTTTCCTTTGTTACGTATTCGGATTCATTGTTTGCCTTCATTGTTGTAATACTAAGAAGCGTAACTTTGCAACAATCCCTATTTCAATAGCGTGAACAAGTAACAATCGAACAGAAAAACTGCAAAAATAGAAATGGTAATGAATTATAATCAGAAATAGATATAAATTTACTTTTGAGCTCAATCTATTGATGAAGAAAGATATATATGGTGAACAAGACACCGCGCAGCAAAAAATTGAACATTTTCCAACACTCGGGACTTCTCCTTTCACATAGATTAACCCTCGTATTACCCTCCAATTATTTTAATGCATAGGTTAAAGAGCTCGAACAGTTATCCCAGAGTTCTCTATTTGCATTCGCCTACGAATAATTAAGGTGCAAACTAGAGGAGAGAGAATCATTAAAGGGAGAGAAAGTGGTGACTGGAGAGTTGGAACGGAAGTAAGGAAAGCACTGAGGAAAGCTGCGGTTGGAATGCCCTCTGTGGGGAAGCCTCAGAAAAGGGTCTTCTGTGAACGTCGCCCTTAGGGGCTTTGGAAATTGAGTGGGCAAAGCGGTGGATGTTTTTCAGATCTTCTGAGTATGGAACCGGAAAGGGGAAGGTCCTCGAGTAAGATGGACCTGGATTAAGAAGGGAGGAGGTTATTCTGGACCAGTTTCCATCGCTTCTTATTCTCCTTCCTTCTTCAAAATCCTTCCTTCCTTCCTTTCTTCCACCATCCTTCTTTTTACTTTCGTAGTAGGTGCAAAAACAATACTGAACAAAAAACGCCATTCCAAGGGTATAAACGGATATAAGCCCATGTTACAGCGGTTGTCCCAAGGCGCTCGGAGTATTTCAAAATGATTCATAGGAATCTCTAATTTTCTTTTCGAGAGGATCAAGAGCTTTAATTTTAATTTTGAATTAAAGTTTGACACGAATATGGATAAAATATTCGATAGGATAAACAACAATGATAAAAACTTGAAACTATAATACATAACAATCAAAATAACAATTGAATAAAATGGAGCAAAAAGCTAAAAAGTATCCGCAACAATCGGAAACCATAAAATCGATTTCAACAACAATAAATCAGAAATCAGAAGAATAGCAGAAAAAACTATAAACTAAAGCCACTATATCTTGATGAATGGAATATATTTCAGTTGTTCTATGGCACAATATAGATAAAAGTTTAAGTTTCGTTCACTTTTGTCTCAGTACTGCTGATAGATTGAAAGCCACTGAGGTATGAATTACATTGCATAAGGACATTAATCTTGGGCACTCCTTAACGAATGCTATGAAAATTTTCATCCATCGAGCCAATGGTCCTCTCCAACTCATGACATTCCAGTTGAGGAAGGAAAGCTAGGACCTCACCCTCACTCCTCATCTTACCGATTAAGTCTAATTCCTTCTCTAAAGCTTCTGTATTATCGAAGGCATGAGGAAGACTGTGATAAAAGGAATTGAAAGATATTTTCCTCTATCCAGCAAACCTTTCCTTACCTTCCCTTCTTATATAACTTTTTCTCCCTTTCTTCATTACTTTGATTGTACCTTCCCTTTGTCTCGTGATAATTGTTGTTAAAAATGACGACCTTTCTGGATAATTATGTATATTTTATAAGATGATGCAATTTTATGTTTCATTTACTTCTATTATGCTAGGTCATACCTTTCACAACGTTTAAATTTCTTTGATAGTGACAAAGAGTTGTTATGTTCTGATGCATGTTGCATATGTTTATAACTTTCGTAAATTTTTACATCCTTTATGTGATCTATCTCTCTCATCCTTTCACTCTCTCCATCAACTTTCGCCGGTTTTTCACACCCCCTTCCCTTTGTGGGTGTTTTCCTGAAGTGGAAACATTTTTTTCTGTGATAAAAATAAATCA
>KZ310133.1:0-12594 GCA_000376725.2 Ladona fulva
ATTACATGAACTTTTATAAAGCAATAGATAAATAGTCATTACCTTCAGAAGATTTTTTGACCTGATCTCTACATTACACCATTCCATCTTTCTTTGTGCTATCAGCCTCTTCCTAAGAGCATAGCTTTTATTCCTATTCTGATAGTCAATGCATGCTATCATACTCTGACATTTGGAACCTGACTGCCTAGAAAGTAATAGAATATAAGTACTATGGCTATGCATTTGTAACACCAAATAATAAGCCAAAAAAATTTGTATACTTCTATACAAATTATTCCATGGAATACACATACACCTTACTCTTCTCTCCACCATATTCAGCACCAAGGACAGATCATGGAAGACATCTAAGCCTACAGTCAATGGGAGATTCATTGAAAGGTTTTAATTATAAATAATAAAAAAAAGGATTGCACCTAACAGTAATACACATAATCAATCATAAAAGCAAATACAACCCAGAAGTAGTTAACTTACTTATTCCAAACCATTTCATTTCTAAATTGGTCGGATCTCCATTAACTTCATATATGCTTCTCACACTCAGGATTTCCTACAACCACTGTAGGTACAGGAAGGAATTTGGAGGCTACAAACAAGAAAGAAAAGAATGGTAATAACAGGAACCTATACACATACGAAACAAGGACAACAATCAGCAGATCATTTAGAAATTGTTAATCTACTTTACCAAACTAGGTTGAACTACATTCTTCTCATCCATACTGCTTATAGTTTCCTCCACAGGTTTTCCCTGTCCCAACAGGATTTGTGAAAGATGACATTCAAAGAATCCTGGTAAAGATGATAGAGTACATATTGACGTTATCAGGTTGAGAGTCAATTATAACAATCTTAATGACCCTTAGTATTTAGCAAATATTGGAAGGATATTATTCAACTTATCCATGGGCATCCTCTTCCATCCATACTTCCACTTCAGAGTATGGTGAATTTGTCCGAATTTCTCACCCAACTCTAGCAAGCTGAATGGCGTGACTGTGTGAAAATCACCTCATAAAAGATAGAGGAGAGAATGCAGTAGAATTAAGAGAAATACTGGAAATAATAATTGAATAATATTAGTTCAATTGACATGGTACAAGAGTAGTAAAAGAAAAAAAACTGAACACGTGGCATCCTCTTCTTGAATTTTTTTTGTCTCCAACAGAGCTTATCCTTTCCTTCATAATTTGGTAGATCTCCTAGGATTTGTGGGGTAGAATTCTGAGTGAACCATATACTCTGTGTTTGATAAAAAAAACAGCATAGATAAGTAGATAAAATAACACTTGTATTAAAGAGCATTTTTATCACTAATATATATACCTCATTATTCCGTTTCTTGATGGTATCCACATGTCAGCGATTTTCCTCTCCATGAAAATAAATTTTTTTTTTCAAATTTAGGAGATTCAATCCAAATTCCTAGGTCATTTCCTAGTGTAACTGCAATTAAAAGTAAAAGAAATTACAGTGAGATAACAAGGGACAAATCAAGGATTAGAAAGAGAAAAAAATGAATTTCAAGCATCAAACAATTCTATATAATTTACATAGTACCGTCCTCTTCTTTTCTGTTCCACTAAACATCCATGTTAGTACATTCTCCAAGCTGATGATTGTTCTCAATTATGGAGCACCTGTATTCACGATAACTCCTTTATTCTACAAAAGAACACATGTAATATAGAAAAGTATAGAGATTTGAAATATAAACTAGGAAATAACTACAATTACTATTTTATAATACAAAGTTTTTTTTCCTTATCCAAAACAACTGTATGTTCAGCATTTCAAATGTCCATCATAGAAGAAATATTCCTAAAATTCAGGCTTCGTTCTATATATGGAAGAAACAGCATCCAGAGAAAACCTTCAAGCAAGAAGTAAAAAGATTAAGTACAATATTAAAAACGAAAAAAAATGTATGAATCCATAACAAGGAATAATAAAGGACTTAGGATATAATGTTCAAGTATACCAAACTCCTTTTCTTTATGGTACTCTCATCTCCTTCAACTGGTCTTCTTTTCTAGACTATAGGCTCTCCTCGATGAATATTGGTGCAGGACACGGGGAAAAATAAACTAACAATCCTAAGGAAATAGATTAAGGACATGAGATTATCTGCCAATGCATCATGATGTAAATTAAAAATGAACATTATTCAAAATATCATTATATATCAAGCTACTTATCAAAGCTTATCTTCTTCCGTGCAGCATTCCCTTCCAAATTTCAATGATTTCTGCCTAAATTGTTGCTGACCTATAACGATTAGAAATTGTTACTATCCATTCAACATCTTTACAATGAGAGAAAAAAGCATTAAGCACAGATTACATGAACTTTTATAAAGCAATAGATAAATAGTCATTACCTTCAGAAGATTTTTTGACCTGATCTCTACATTACACCATGCCATCTTTCTTTGTGCTATCAGCCTCTTCCTAAGAACATACCTTTCATTCCTATTCTGATAGTCAACGCATGCTTTGATACTCCGACATTTGGAACCTCACTACCTAGAAAGTATTAGAATATAAGTACTAAATCTATGCATATGTAACAGCAAAATTATAAGCTGAAATAAATTCTATACTTCTATACAACTTAATCCATGGAATACACTTCCAGCTTACTCTTCTCTCCACCATATTCAGTCACATGCTCAGATCATGGAAGAAATCTCAGCCAATACTCAATGGGAGACTCATAGAAAGGTTTTAATTATAAATAATAAAAAAAGGGATAGCACCTAAAAGTAACGCAAATAATCAATTAAAAAAGCAAACACAACCCAGAAGTAGTTAATTTACTTATTCCAAACCATTTCATTTCTAAACTGGTCGTGTATCCCCATTAACATCATATATGCTTCTCACACTCAGGATTTCCTCCAACCACTGTAGGTAAAGGACGGAATTTGGAGGCTACAAACAAGAAAGAAAAGAATAGTAATAACTGGTACCTATACACATACGAAACAAGGACAACAATCAGCAGATCATTTAGAAATTGTTAATCTACTTTACCAAACTAGGTTGAACTACATTCTTCTCATCCATACTGCTTATAGTTTCCTCCACAGGTTTTCCCTGTCCTAAAAGGATTTGTGAAAAATGACCCTCAAAGAATCCTGGTAAAGTTGATAGAGCACAAAATGAGGTTATCAGGTTGAGATTCTATTATATCAATCTTAATGACCCTTAGTATTAGGCAAATATTGGAAGGATATCATTCAACTTATCCATAGCCATCCTCATCCATCCATACTTCCCCTTCAGGGTATGGTGAATTTGTTGTTTTCCCGGCGTAGTTGATGAAAGAATCGTTCTATAACAAACTCTATTTCTTTATGGTGATCTCATCTTCTTCAACTTGTCTTCCCTTCTTGAATATAGGCTCTCCTTGATGAAATAGGGTGCAGGACACACAGAGAAATCAACTAACAATCCTAAGGAAATAGATTAAGGAAATGAGATTATCTGCCAATGCATAATGATATAAGTTAAAAATGAACGTTATTCAAAATATCATTATATATCAAGCTACTTATCAAAGCTTATCATCTTCCGTGCAGCATTCCCTTCCAAATTTCTATGATTTCTGCGTAAACCGTTGCTGACCTATAACGATTAGAAATTGTTACTATTCATTCAACATCTTTACAATGAGAGAAAAAAGCATTAAGCACAGATTACATGAAATTTTATAAAGCAATAGATAAATAGTCATTACCTTCAGAAGATTTTTTGACCTGATCTCTACATTACACCATTCCATCTTTCTTTGTGCTCTCAGCCTCTTCCTAAGAGCATAGCTTTCATTCCTATTCTGATAGTCAATGCATGCTATCATACTCTGACATTTGGAACCTGACTGCCTAGAAAGTATTAGAATAATAGTACTAAATCTATGAATTTGTAACACCAAAACTATAAGCCGAAAAAAATTTCTATACTTCTATAGAACTTATTCCATGGAATACACTTCCAGCTTACTCTTCTCTCCACCATATTCAGCACCAAGGACAGATCATGGAAGACATCTAAGCCTACAGTCAATGGGAGATTCATTGAAAGGTTTTAATTATAAATTTAAAAAAAAAGGATTGCACCTAAAAGTAATACACATAATCAATCAAAAAAGCAAATACAACCCAGAAGTAGTTAACTTACTTATTCCAAACCATTTCATTTCTAAATTGGTAGTATCTCCATTAACTTCATATATGCTTCTCATACTCAGGATTTCCTCCAACCACTGTAGGTACAGGACGGAATTTGGAGGCTACAAACTAGAAAGAAAAGAATGGTAATAACTGGAACCTATACACATACGAAACAAGGACAACAATAAGCAGATCATTTAGAAATTGTTAATCTACTTTACCAAACTAGGTTGAACTACATTCTTCTCATCCATACTGCTTATAGTTTCCTCCACAGGTTTTCCCTGTCCCAACAGGATTTGTGAAAGATGACATTCAAAGAATCCTGGTAAAGATGATAGAGTACATATTGACGTTATCAGGTTGAGAGTCAATTATAACAATCTTAATGACCCTTAGTATTTAGCAAATATTGGAAGGATATTATTCAACTTATCCATGGGCATCCTCTTCCATCCATACTTCCACTTCAGAGTATGGTGAATTTGTCCGAATTTCTCACCCAACTCTAGCAAGCTGAATGGCGTGACTGTGTGAAAATCACCTCATAAAAGATAGAGGAGAGAATGCAGTAGAATTAAGAGAAATACTGGAAATAATAATTGAATAATATTAGTTCAATTGACATGGTACAAGAGTAGTAAAAGAAAAAAAACTGAACACGTGGCATCCTCTTCTTGAATTTTTTTTGTCTCCAACAGAGCTTATCCTTTCCTTCATAATTTGGTAGATCTCCTAGGATTTGTGGGGTAGAATTCTGAGTGAACCATATACTCTGTGTTTGATAAAAAAAACAGCATAGATAAGTAGATAAAATAACACTTGTATTAAAGAGCATTTTTATCACTAATATATATACCTCATTATTCCGTTTCTTGATGGTATCCACATGTCAGCGATTTTCACCTCCATGAAAATAAATTTTTTTTTTCAAATTTAGGAGATTCAATCCAAATTCCTAGGTCATTTCCTAGTGTAACTGCAATTAAAAGTAAAAGAAATTACAGTGAGATAACAAGGGACAAATCAAGGATTAGAAAGAGAAAAAAATGAATTTCAAGCATCAAACAATTCTATATAATTTACATAGTACCGTCCTCTTCTTTTCTGTTCCACTAAACATCCATGTTAGTACATTCTCCAAGCTGATGATTGTTCTCAATTATGGAGCACCTGTATTCACGATAACTCCTTTATTCTACAACAGAACACATGTAATATAGAAAAGTATAGAGATTTGAAATATAAACTAGGAAATAACTACAATTACTATTTTATAATACAAAGTTTTTTTTACTTATCCAAAACAACTGTATGTTCAGCATTTCAAATGTCCATCATAGAAGAAATATTCCTAAAATTCAGGCTTCGTTATATATATGGAAGAAACAGCATCCAGAGAAAACCTTCTAGCAAGAAGTAAAAAGATTAAGTACAATATTAAAAACGAAAAAAAATGTATGAATCCATAACAAGGAATAACAAAGGACTTAGGATATAATGTTCAAGTATACCAAACTCCTTTTCTTTATGGTGCTCTCATCTCCTTCAACTGGTCTTCCTTTCTAGACTATAGGCTCTCCTCGATGAATATTGGTGCAGGACACGGGGAAAAATAAACTAACAATCCTAAGGAAATAGATTAAGGACATGAGATTATCTGCCAATGCATCATGATGTAAATTAAAAATGAACATTATTCAAAATATCATTATATATCAAGCTACTTATCAAAGCTTATCTTCTTCCGTGCAGCATTCCCTTCCAAATTTCTATGATTTCTGCCTAAACCGTTGCTGACCTATAACGATTAGAAATTGTTACTATCCATTCAACATCTTTACAATGAGAGAAAAAAGCATTAAGCACAGATTACATGAACTTTTATAAAGCAATAGATAAATAGTCATTACCTTCAGAAGATTTTTTGACCTGATCTCTACATTACACCATGCCATCTTTCTTTGTGCTATCAGCCTCTTCCTAAGAACATACCTTTCATTCCTATTCTGATAGTCAACGCATGCTTTGATACTCCGACATTTGGAACCTCACTACCTAGAAAGTATTAGAATATAAGTACTAAATCTATGCATATGTAACAGCAAAATTATAAGCTGAAATAAATTCTATACTTCTATACAACTTAATCCATGGAATACACTTCCAGCTTACTCTTCTCTCCACCATATTCAGTCACATGCTCAGATCATGGAAGAAATCTCAGCCAATACTCAATGGGAGACTCATAGAAAGGTTTTTATTATAAATAATAAAAAAAGGGATAGCACCTAAAAGTAACGCAAATAATCAATTAAAAAAGCAAACACAACCCAGAAGTAGTTAATTTACTTATTCCAAACCATTTCATTTCTAAACTGGTCGTGTATCCCCATTAACATCATATATGCTTCTCACACTCAGGATTTCCTCCAACCACTGTAGGTAAAGGACGGAATTTGGAGGCTACAAACAAGAAAGAAAAGAATGGTAATAACAGGAACCTATACACATACGAAACAAGGACAACAATAAGCAGATCATTTAGAAATTGTTAATCTACTTTACCAAACTAGGTTGAACTACATTCTTCTCATCCATACTGCTTATAGTTTCCTCCACAGGTTTTCCCTGTCCCAACAGGATTTGTGAAAGATGACATTCAAAGAATCCTGGTAAAGATGAAAATGCACAAACTAACGTTATCAGATTGAGATTTAATTATATCAATCTTAATGACCCCTAGTATTAAGCAAATATTGGAAGGATATCATTCAACTTATTCATGGCCATCCTCTTCCATCCAAACTTCTCCTTCAGGATATGGTGAATTTATCGGAATTTCTCACCCCACTCTATCAAGATGAATGGCTTGACTGTTTAATAATCACCATATAAATGATAGAGTAGAGAATGCAGAAGAATTAAGAGAAATACTGGAAATAACAATTGAATAATATTTGTTCAATTTACATGGTACAAGAGAAGTAAACGAAAAAAACTCAACACTTGGCATCCTCTTCTAGACTTTTTTTTGACTCCAACAGAACTCATCCTTTCTTCATAATCTGGTAGATCTCCTAGGATTTGTGGGTTAGAATTCGGTGTGAACCATTTACTCTGCGATTGATAAAAAAAACCATCATAGATAAGTAGGTCAAGTAACACATGTATTATGAAGTATTTTTATCACTAATATATATACATCATTATTCCGTTTTCTAATGGTATCCACATGTAAGCGATTTTCCTCTCCATGAAAATAAATGTTTTTCCTCAAATTCATGAGATTCAATCCCAATTCCTAGGTCATTTCCTAGTGTAACTGCAATTAAAAGTAAAAGAAATTACAGTGAGATAAAAGGGACAAATTCAAGGATTAGGAATAGAAAAAGTAAATTTCAAGCATAAAACAATTTTATATAACTTACAGAGTACCATCCTCTTCCTTTCTGTTCCACTAAACATCCAGGTTAGTGCATTCTCCAAGCTGATGATAGTTTTCAATGTTGGAGGACCTGTATTCACGAAAACTCCTTTATTCTACAATAGAACACATGGAATATAGAAAAGTATAGAGATTTCAAATATAAACTAGGAAATCACTACAATTACTATTTTATAATTCAAAGTTTTTTTTACTTATCCAAAACAACTGTATGTTGAGCATTTCAAATGTCCATGATACAAGAAATATTCCTCAAATTCAGGCTTCGTTCTATATATTTAAGAAACAGCATCCAGAGAAAACCTTCTAGCAAGAAGTAAAAAGATCAAGTACAATATTACAAAACGAAAAAAAATGTATGAATCCATCACAAGGAATAATAAAGGACTTAGGATATAATGTTCAAGTATACCAAACTCCTTTTCTTTATGTGGCTCTCATCTCCTTCAACTGGTTTTGCTTTCTAGAATATAGGCTCTCCTCGATGAATATTGGTGCAGGACACGGGGAAAAATAAACTAACAATCCTAAGGAATTAGAATAAGGACATGAGATTATCTGCCAATTCATCATGATGTAAATTAAAAAGGAACATTATTCAAAATATCATTATATATCAAGCTACTTATCAAAAGCTTATCTTCTTCCGTGCAGCATTCCCTTCCAAATTTCTATGATTTCTACCAAAACCGTTGCTGACCTATAAGGATTAGAAATTGTACTATCCATTCAACATCTTTACAATGAGAGAAAACAGCATTAAGAACAGATTACATGAACTTTTATAAAGCAATAGATAAATAGTCATTACCATCAGAAGATTTTTTGACCTGATCTCTACATTACACCATTCCATCTTTCTTCGTGCTATCAGCCTCTTCCTAAGAGCATACCTTTCATTCCTTTTCTGATAGTAAACGGATGCTATGATACTCTGACATTTGGAACCTGTCTACCTAGAAAGTATTAGAATATAAGTACTAAATCTATGCATTTGTAACACCAAAATTATAAGCCGAAAAAATTTCTATACTTCTATTAAACCTATTCCATGGAATACACTTACACCTTACTCTTCTCTCCACCATATTCAGTCACATGCTCAGAAAATGGAAGAAATCTCAGCCAGTACTCAATGGGAGACTCATAGAAAGGTTTTAATTATAAATAATAAAAAAAGGGATAGTACCTAAACGTAATACACATAATCAATTAAAAAAGCAAACACAACCTAGAAGTATTTAATTTACTTATTCCAAACCATTTCATTTCTAAACTGGTCGTGTGTCCCCATTAACTTCATATATCCTTCTCACACTCAGGATTTCCTCCAACCACCGTAGGTACAGGACAGAATTTGGAGGCTACAAACAAGAAAGAAAAGAATGGTAATAACAGGAACCTATACACATACGAAACAAGGACAACAATAAGCAGATCATTTAGAAATTGTTAATCTACTTTACCAAACTAGGTTGAACTACATTCTTCTCATCCATACTGCTTATAGTTTCCTCCACAGGTTTTCCCTGTCCCAACAGGATTTGTGAAAGATGACATTCAAAGAATCCTGGTAAAGATGAAAATGCACAAACTAACGTTATCAGATTGAGATTTAATTATATCAATCTTAATGACCCCTAGTATTAAGCAAATATTGGAAGGATATCATTCAACTTATTCATGGCCATCCTCTTCCATCCAAACTTCTCCTTCAGGATATGGTGAATTTATCGGAATTTCTCACCCCACTCTATCAAGATGAATGGCTTGACTGTTTAATAATCACCATATAAATGATAGAGTAGAGAATGCAGAAGAATTAAGAGAAATACTGGAAATAACAATTGAATAATATTTGTTCAATTTACATGGTACAAGAGAAGTAAACGAAAAAAACTCAACACTTGGCATCCTCTTCTAGACTTTTTTTTGACTCCAACAGAGCTCATCCTTTCTTCATAATCTGGTAGATCTCCTAGGATTTGTGGGTTAGAATTCTGAGTGAACCATATACTCTGCGATTGATAAAAAAACAGTATAGATAAGTAGGTCAAGTAACACATGTATTATGAAGCATTTTTATCACTAATATATATACATCATTATTCCGTTTTCTAATGGTATCCACATGTCAGCGATTTTCCTCTCCATGAAAATAAATGTTTTTCCTCAAATTCAGGAGATTCAATCCCAATTCCTAGGTCATTTCCTAGTGTAACTGCAATTAAAAGTAAAAGAAATTACAGTGAGATAAAAGGGACAAATTCAAGGATTAGGAATAGAAAAAGTAAATTTCAAGCATAAAACAATTCTATATAACTTACAGAGTACCATCCTCTTCTTTTCTGTTCCACTAAACATCCAGGTTAGTGCATTCTCCAAGCTGATGATAGTTTTCAATGTTGGAGGACCTGTATTCACGAAAACTCCTTTATTCTACAATAGAACACATGGAATATAGAAAAGTATAGAGATTTCAAATATAAACTAGGAAATCACTACAATTACTATTTTATAATTCAAAGTTTTTTTTACTTATCCAAAACAACTGTATGTTGAGCATTTCAAATGTCCATGATACAAGAAATATTCCTCAAATTCAGGCTTCGTTCTATATATTTAAGAAACAGCATCCAGAGAAAACCTTCTAGCAAGAAGTAAAAAGATCAAGTACAATATTACAAAACGAAAAAAAATGTATGAATCCATCACAAGGAATAATAAAGGACTTAGGATATAATGTTCAAGTATACCAAACTCCTTTTCTTTATGTGGCTCTCATCTCCTTCAACTGGTTTTGCTTTCTAGAATATAGGCTCTCCTCGATGAATATTGGTGCAGGACACGGGGAAAAATAAACTAACAATCCTAAGGAATTAGAATAAGGACATGAGATTATCTGCCAATTCATCATGATGTAAATTAAAAAGGAACATTATTCAAAATATCATTATATATCAAGCTACTTATCAAAAGCTTATCTTCTTCCGTGCAGCATTCCCTTCCAAATTTCTATGATTTCTACCAAAACCGTTGCTGACCTATAAGGATTAGAAATTGTACTATCCATTCAACATCTTTACAATGAGAGAAAACAGCATTAAGAACAGATTACATGAACTTTTATAAAGCAATAGATAAATAGTCATTACCATCAGAAGATTTTTTGACCTGATCTCTACATTACACCATTCCATCTTTCTTCGTGCTATCAGCCTCTTCCTAAGAGCATACCTTTCATTCCTTTTCTGATAGTAAACGGATGCTATGATACTCTGACATTTGGAACCTGTCTACCTAGAAAGTATTAGAATATAAGTACTAAATCTATGCATTTGTAACACCAAAATTATAAGCCGAAAAAATTTCTATACTTCTATTAAACCTATTCCATGGAATACACTTACACCTTACTCTTCTCTCCACCATATTCAGTCACATGCTCAGAAAATGGAAGAAATCTCAGCCAGTACTCAATGGGAGACTCATAGAAAGGTTTTAATTATAAATAATAAAAAAAGGGATAGTACCTAAACGTAATACACATAATCAATTAAAAAAGCAAACACAACCTAGAAGTATTTAATTTACTTATTCCAAACCATTTCATTTCTAAACTGGTCGTGTGTCCCCATTAACTTCATATATCCTTCTCACACTCAGGATTTCCTCCAACCACCGTAGGTACAGGACAGAATTTGGAGGCTACAAACAAGAAAGAAAAGAATGGTAATAACAGGAACCTATACACATACAAAACAAGGACAACAATAAGCAGATCATTTAGAAATTGTTAATCTACTTTACCAAACTAGATTGAACTACATTCTTCTCATCCATACTGCTTATAGTTTCCTCCACAGGTTTTCCCTGTCCCAACAGGATTTGTGAAAGATGACATTCAAAGAATCCTGGTAAAGATAATAGAGCACAAAATAACGTTATCAGGTTGAGAGTCAATTATATCAATCTTAATGACCATTATTATTAAGCAAATATTGGAAGGATATCATTCAACTTATCCATGGCCATCCTCTTCCATCCATACTTCCACTTCAGAGTATGGTGAATTTGTCCGAATTTCTCACCCCACTCTAGCAAGCTGAATGGCGTGACTGTGTGAAAATCACCTCATAAAAGATAGAGGAGAGAATGCAGTAGAATTAAGAGAAATACTGGAAATAATAATTGAATAATATTATATCAATTGACATGGTATAAGAGCAGTAAAAGAAGAAAAACTCAACACGTGGCATCCTCTTCTTCAATTTTTTTTTGTCTCCAACAGAGCTTATCCTTTCTTCATAATCTGGTAGATCTCCTAGGATTTGTGGGTTAGAATTCTGGGTGAACCATATACTCTGCGATTGATAAAAAAAACAGCATAGATAAGTAGGTCAAGTAACACATGTATTATGAAGCATTTTCATCACTAATATATACATCATTATTCCGTTTTCTAATAGTATCCACATGTCAGCGATTTTCCTCTCCATGATAATAAATGTTTTTCCACAATTTCAGGAGATTCAATCCCAATTCCTAGGTCATTTCCTAGTGTAACTGCAATTAAAAGTAAAAGAAATGAAAGTGAGATATAAGGGACAAATTCAAGGATAGGAATAAAAAAAGTAAATTTCAAGCATAAAGCTATTCTATATAACTTACAGAGTACCATCCTCTTCCTTTCTGTTCCACTAAACATCTAAGTTAGTGCATTCTCCAAGCTGATGATAGTTTTCAATGATGGAGCACCTGTATTCACGAAAACTACTTTATTCTACAATAGAACACATGTAATAATGAAAAGTATAGAGATTTCAAATATAAACTAGGAAATCACTACAATTACTATTTTATAATTCAAAGTTTTTTTTACTTATCCAAAACAACTGTATGTTGAGCATTTCAAATGTCCATGATACAAGAAATATTCCTAAAATTCAGGCTTCGTTCTATATAT
>KZ310134.1:11773-22190 GCA_000376725.2 Ladona fulva
AATTTGATTCTACACCATGCTAAACGTTTCTCGATATATCATCACAATTCCACCGAAGAATTTCTCTTCATAATAAGAATGGGAACTTTACGAAGGGTTTGTTTGGGTTTATTGCCCGCAGTTCATTGCCGTCTTAGGACTCAAATTCCTTACCCTCCCATACCTCTGCCCTTCCCTCATCCCCTCTGTTTGGAAGACTCGACAGCGGCATGCCTTCGAACTAAATTCGGAAGGCGCGAAAGACGGCCAATTTAAACTCTATCCAATCCCCTTAAGAATCAGACTCGAAATCGATCAGCAGTGGATATAATCACTACACCAACCCATTCATCTATGATGAGCTGAGTAATTGGAAAAGAAAATTAATAATAATTAAAACCTAAGGCCAATTTAGACGAACCCGGTTTTGCTTTCGTTTAATTTCATCTACTCCATTCTTCACTGACATGAAAAAATATTTCGTTCGAATCGGCTCTCCGTTTGAGTTTCGTTATTTTCATTGGCTGTGAAACAGGAACACGGTTTGATTACCAATCCCTGGAAGTTTATATGATTGTGGGATTTTGATATTTATATTTTCGGTTTGTATTACTTAGGTGGTACACCAGTCAGTCAAGATTTTATAAAAATGGCAACATTATACTACGTATTAGAGACTCAGTGTACAAATATGAATGCAAGAGAACGTTGCGATGAAAAAAGGTTAAGAATGAATTGTATCTGTGCTTCACCCGTTGGTCTGGATAAAGGTCGTTTTCTACGTCGCCAGACATTTTTGTTGACGCCAGTTAGCATAGCCTAGATATCATCGAATTGGTTACCTTTGACGAAATTATAGCGTAGCTGTAGTACCTTTCGTATGGTATCTTTAGAACATCATTTCGGTATCGTTAGTTACTTGTAAATATGTTTAGGAAATAGGAAAAATATGTGCTTAAAATACCTAAGTAGCATCCTCAATACGTAGATTGAAATGTTGTTCTGTATTCATAAATTAAATGTGATTTCCGAAGCATGATCAGCTTTTCCTTGACATTCTTGTTAATATTGCTTTCCTGTTAATACAACGTTTATGCTTGCGTTCGCACATTCATCGAGTTTTGATACATATGAATTGATGCTTACCTAAGGCTTTTGTTTTCTTAATATGCTTCATCCAATAACCGTTTTTCTTCTCGTGATGGATGATCGTTGCATATTTTCTCAGTGTATCTTGTATACAGGGTGTCCGCTAACCTGGAAATCCTTGAAAGCTCGGGGAGTTTTATTCTTCTGGAAAACTCAAGGAAGTTGTTGGTTTGCCTGGAAAAATCTGTTGAAAAAACTTCATTAGTGAGCTATCAACGATGCGCTCCATTACTTTGCCTGTCAGCGAAGTTAACGAGATGTGCCTACTTCTGTACTGAAGATGGCCTCTATGAAAGAGGCCGAAACGTCGACCGTCGAAGAGAGAGAGAACGGTCTGAAAACCAGTCGGGATGGTGCTGGACAAGATCGTCCTGGGTCAGGTTTCGGCGCACCTTGAATCTTACAGGGCGCTGAGCACTGCCCAGTTCGCATTCCGCCGGCACCACATTACGGAGCTGGCACTCGTAGCGGTGCTCGACTCCTCAGGGGGCCATGGACAGGAGGAGGCTCTGCCTGGCGGTGGGTCTCGACCTGTCGAAGGCCTAAGACTCCGTCAGGCACGACCGCCTCTTAGACAGTCCTCTGAGGGACCTCAACTTCGACGAGACTTCCACAGTTTCCTCGTGGAGCGTCGGGCGACGTTGCGGGTGGAGTACTGGCCCAGTCCGGGTTGGCGTCGGTTCTAGGTGGGGGTGCCCCAGGAGTCTAGTCTCTCCCGGACCGTATTTAACATCTATATAGACGGAGTATCCCACCTGGACACCGAGTGTCGTCTATCCCTCTAGGCAGACGATTTGCTGCTGGTCGCGGACGCGGATGGCCCCCTCCTTCCCGGGGCCGTTCGGTGGATGAACGAGGACCTGGAGAAGGTGTGCGGATGGCTGGGGGCGATGGACTTGTCCGTCAAACCGGCGTAGAGCGTGGCCACCGTAATCAGGCATCGGCGGGAACCCCATGAGGTACGGGGACTCTTTCCGTCACCTGGGGGTCACCGTCTCCGAGGACCTCTCCTGGGGAAAACAAGTATCCCAGGTCGTCTTCCGGGTCCACTGGGGCCTAGGCCGCCTGCGGGGCATACAGTTTTGTCCCAACACGAAAACCAGGCTCACGCTCTTTAGGTCGCTGCTGCAGCCGATTTTTACTACGGGTTGGTCGCATGCAGTGACCTCTCGGGCGCCGACATCTCCCGCCTGCAGGTGGCGCAGAACGTGTGCCTACGCTACGTGTTCCCTCCCGGCCCCTGGGAGCACATGACTGAATACTACCAGGAGGAGAGGTACCTCAAGATGAAGTAGAGGAAGAAGACGGCCATCATCGCTACCGGCCTGAAGGTGAGGAAGGCCGACGCGCCTCCGAAGATAGCGGAGAGCCTCCGCCTCCTGGGGTGGTGCACGGGGTCAACACGAGGAACGCGAGCTCTTCTTACGTCGTCCCCTAACACAGGACCTCCTGGCTCGGCGCTTCGTTCACCGATACGTTCACGAAACAATATAGCCTTCTCCCTAGTGAAATCCGCGAAAATTGTAGCAAAAAGAAGACGGAGCTATTCTTCCAAAAACAATTTGACTGAAAGGGAGGTAGGAAGTGAGGTGATAAAAGTGCTGTGATACCAATCCCAAAACTTTCATTCCATCAAAAACTATTTATTTAACCATTTATTTACACTGTTTTAACTTGTGATTTTTAATATTTTAACTTATTATCTATTTATTCGTCGTTATCAGTATATTTATTTTGTTGGGATTGTNTTTTTTGAATGGCCAAATGCTAGGCATTTATAACATTGGATGGGTTCAAGGGCTTTTACAAATGGTCTAATTTCAACTGTCATGTCAACTAATTCTCTGATTTTCTTAAATGCTTCTAAATCATTGTGGGGGCCTAAAACAATTTTGAAAACAGGAACCTGTCTACGTTCCCCCAAGGTCTTTCCCTCAGCAATGACTCAAGCTTTTTTCTGAGACAGACAGTGCCTGGTGTAGATGCATGTTTCCTCATAACAACCAGCTCAACTTTACTGTGTTCTTGCCATTTGTTTCCTGGACTTACTATTTGACATTTTATTGCAATCTCCAAGGATCCCACTCAACTGGGCTTGGGACAATAATCTGCTAGTTCTTTGTGTTACACTTATTCTGAAGTGATTTTGTTGAACTTTGTCATCACAGCTGCTTGTGTGAGACCTTTATTTTCAAAGTAATTACATTGGTGATTTCATGCTATTTAGACTATGTTGTTCTATTCTCCTTCTCTTGTTTAATTGTTGATTACTCGATTACACACAAGTGATCTAATGCCGCTACTTACGATAGTATTTCATGACTACATTAATTGCTATTAAGAGAAGTGGCACAATACAATTTCCTGAAACCTTTTTTTTTTCTATAGTTTAAAAGATGTTTTACGACTTGCAGAACCAAAAATTTTGAATGAGTTCCAATAACGCGACGTTGTATTCTGAGTGCAGATTAGCAAAGATCTTGGCATTCTGATAAATCCATTGGCTTGAAAATTAATAATGAAATTATATACCCGAAAATTCTCAAACCCGATTCCCTAGTTCAGTGGAGGATCAAAGAAAGAAGTAGGCGTATTATCGTGGCTTTGTTTCCTTTCAACTGTATTGAATGATGGATCATCCAACTACAACTTACATGAAGTTTACCAAAAAGCTCTTGGAGATAGCGGTAAAACTGCTGACATTATAATGACACCGTAGTATCGCCTCGGCAATTTCTTATTGTAAAATTTGATTTTAAATGTCGAACGAAAAAACTTCAATTATATTCTGTATTACACAGAAATTAAAAAGGCTCTAAATAAATAAATTTATTCATACGCTCAATAATTTTATGAATATGATATGAATCTTACGTACATGAATAATATTTGAATTCAAAGATAAAGGGTAAAACTATGAGGCAAACGAAATATTAACTGTCTATCGCATCTTACAGCCAAGTAGCACTTTAGCGGAAAGGGTCGATATTTTGATGTTTCCTAATTTTTGTATCTAATGCGGTTCATAACATGAATACAAAAAATCGTTTGCATCACAACTACATCTCTTAAGCGTCGAATGGTAAAAATAAAGCTCATTAGTTTTTCAGTAAACCGTGATGGAGATGAAAAACCATACGCTCTGAAAACTGCTTTTTCTATGCACAAAAGAGCGCCCTTAAGGCCAATGGATACAAGGCCTGAATATCCGTTTTAATGTTTCGGCTATGATAGAATGNGTTGTATTAGAACAAACCTATTTAGGGAAAACGATAGAATCTATATCTTCTTCCTATACTAGGAATTTCAACATCCTAACTTACCAGGAAATCACCTAACGTATTTTTGAAAATTCAGTCCTAGCGGTCCTAGCGTCGAACCTGCGCCCACAGGGAAAAAACCTCCACGGCAATCGATAAATATTCATCTATCCTAACAAACCCGTGAATTACGCATTTCTATGTTAAAGCAAAATACCCTAAATTAATTCTTGAAAATTTGACATACGAATTTAGCTAGCGTCGAAAAAAGGACTCACAGGAAAAAAAACCTTGTTTTTTTAAATGCGCTCAATGCATTTAAATAATAGAAAGTGTATCTGACAGAATATGTAAGCTCATCCTAAGGATAAACAAGCGTTACTCTGTTCAGATTATCCAAGTTTATGCACCAACAGCAGCAAGCAGCGAAGAGGAAATTGANTTTTAATATTTTAACTTATTATCTATTTATTCGTCGTTATCAGTATATTTATTTTGTTGGGATTGTTGCTATCTTGTAATTGTATCTACCGTTTGTCTCTTCCGTATGTATCTATTTATTTTGTATCGTGTATTATTCTGTTACGTACTTGTGTTATGTAATTTTATCTACTGTTTGTCTCTTCTGTATTTATTTATTTACTCTTTTTTGTTATATGTACTTGACCACAAATCATGTAATGTAATTTTAGAGAGGCCCTGGGGCAGAGGAAGAGGGGGCCGCAAGGCTTCGTCTCCCACAGGAAAAATAAAAATTAAGTCAAGTCAAGTCTCTCTCTCTCACATAGTAAACGGAGTCTATAGAGAATAGCACGAAGGACCGCCTCACGCCATCGAGAGCATGCATTTCCTAATGTAGAATTTTCCCTGTTAGAGCAATCTAAAGCTAAACCTTAGCATAAAAATATTAAATTTGTTAATATCGTTTGAATTTTTTTCGTATTGAGTGAAAGTATTTCCGTAAATAGCAATGTGATTTATTTTACGCTAATTAATAACATACTCGCATATCGCATGGAGATATCGCGATACGCAGATGATATAATACTCTCCATTGATCCTTAGGCTTTTTTTCTGCCAGTCCAATATTTAAAAACTTCTTCCAGAACGGCTGTGAAAAGAATTGGTGAAAGGCAGTCACCTTGTCTAACTCCCTTCTCAATCCTGAATTTGTCATTTTATACGATACAGCATTGCGGATTTTGTGGCATTTTTGTAAATGCTGATATACTCAGCATCATTTCATTGGTTCCCTTAAGCCTCCCGTCTAGAAGTACTTACCGAGTGGAAAGCTTGCTCATAGTCCACGAAGCAGATTACGAGGGACATCACATACTCTTTTGTTCTGCTTATAATTTCCTGTACGGTGTGGACGTGGTCTACAGTGCTGAATCCTTTGCGGAATCCAGCTTGTTCTCTAGGCAAGACAACTTCCAGTCTTCAGATTTGCAGCTGTTGCTCTCATTAACGTTTTGTAATTAATAGGCTAATGCGACGATAGTTCTTTAAATCTCCTTTGTGTCCTTTCCTGTGCTGAAGGACGATCCTTGTATGGCCTTTGGGATTCTCTCTTGCCTCTGCAAGTTAGTGAATAACTATCACTTCATCTGCTCCTTCTGCATCTCTAACCCACCTATATCACTTCATCTGCTCCTTCTGCATCTCTATTCCACCTATATCACTTCATCTGCTCCTCCTGCATCTCTATCCCACCTCTATCACTTCATCTTCAAGTCCATGTACTATTAGGTGAAGCATTCTGTGGCTGTCCTCTGTATTACTTGCATACTGTTGTGACATCTTCTTTCTGAAATTTATTTCTTTCCAATTGCTGGTCGTTGTCTGGCCTTCTTCACTCTCTTCTCGTTCTCTATAGCCTCTCGCACAACTCATATATGATATTTCATGAGTACGGATGAAGAATTGGTAAAACTTTGCATTGTATATTGACGAAATAATTGAAATAGATTGATGAATAGAAGCATTTTATATATCTTCTTAAGGACATCTCTATTTTGGTTAATAATAGGCAGCCAATTCCGAAAATAGATATTTCCTAGTTTTTATAATGGACAAAGTAATTTTCGGGCACGGTACACTGTAGCCTCGGGCTTTCCGCGCCTCTACAAACGTCCGCCCTGGGCATGTACATCTGCTGCCAAGCTCTTACTACGGCTCAGTGCATATGTATTTATGTAAATAATTAGTGTTCCTAACGCATTGCTCCTGTACTCAGACTTAAATATGCACACAACTACAACCAAAGCAGGATCAACATTCTAATATCAAATAAGTTATTATGTTCAATCCTCACTCGGTGGAATGTAGTAGAAACCATAATATATGAAGTGACGAAGTGTTTCATTTAAGATGGGTTCTAATCTTATGTTAGATGTGCACCACCACCTTTTTTTTCGGCGTGTGATCTAGACAGAGATCTGGTGAGTATTTTGCGTAAGAATTCTGCGGAGTAGTGTGCATGATATTCCCCGCTTTTCAAATCACCCAGAATAATTGCTTATCTGCCTCATTGCTAATGCTAGATCATACATCTTCCTTCACAGCGGCCACACTAGAGTGCGCAGACAACAGGTTGCAGCCGTTCAACAACTCGTGTTATCTATTCGTCGGCTACCCGGAAGTGACATGGAGCACAGCTCAACAGATATGCCACGGGATGAAGGTGAGTGGACTTGAAAGTTTCGACAGCGAAGCCTAAATTGTTTTTATTTTTCTTTTCCATTTCTCCCTTTCCACAAACAAGTGGAACATCACCGAGAGAAAATAAGAGTTAATTGTCCCGAAAGATTCCTGATATTGGGTTATGTGGGATATTTTATGAAATACCGACTACTTCACAACCAAAAATGAACAAACGTTATGAAAATACTTTAGGAAGCTTTCCTATTCAGAGTGAAAATATTTACAAGGAAAATGGTAAAGGAAACTTTTCACTTGAAGGCGTGCAACCTTGGAAAAAATCCGAAGGAAAAAGAGACATGAGAAAAGTCTAACAGGAACCGGAATTGAATATTGAATCTTCCGCTTTCCGGGCGGATGCTTAAACCAATTAAGCTATCAAGCCAGAAAATATTCTTAAGCCAAAAGAGCTGCGCGTTCGTCTTAAGGTGAAACAATCCCATTCCATACCTATGGGAATGATTCTCGGAGGGTGAGAAGTAGCCTTAGTTATCGAAGCATTTTGAGCATTTCAGCAGAGAATCGTCCAAAAGTTAATAATAATAAAGAAGTTATATTTATTGAGATTGAGACCTATAAGTCACTTCTTACGTCTAACCTTTCGTAATTTTGTAAATGAAAAAAGGGCAAATTAAGGTAGAACTAAAGAAAAGCAACAAAAGAAGGAAGTATAGTGCGGGTTCAAAACATTCTATACTTCGGAAAAAATAAAACACTGCTACATCTTCTAACGAATCCGTAAATTTCAACGTACTATCTTATTGGANAGTTCCAGCTGGAACTTAGAAATAGGTTTTCAGCACTTCAAGAGGTAGAACTTGAAGCCAAAGTCATAAAAGTCGTGAAAGCAGCGGCAGAAGAAATAGCAAGTACACCAAAAAGACCAAAGGATAAGAAGTTCAGTGACAGAACCAGGAAGATGATGAAACAGCGAAAGCAACTGAAGCACTCAGACTTGCCAAAGGAAAATATCGAATATGTCGAGCTATGCCAGTCTATCAGGGTGGCGATGAAGGAAGATGTAAGGAATTTTAACGAAAGAATTGTACAAGAAGCTATAGAGAACAGCAAGAGTATGAAGAGGGTCAGAATATGCCTAGCAATGGGAAAGAAACAAATCTTGGTCGTCCAGAAAGAAGATGGCACAAAAACTTCAATTAGACAAGCAATACTGAGGACAGTAACTGAAAACTTCACCATCTTATACAAGAAAACAGAAAATGTTGAAGAGGAAAACCAAGAAGAAACACAAAAATCAAAAAATACCCCCTCTATTCTCCCAGAAGAAGTAACAGCTCCCAGAAGAAGTAACAGCTCCCAGAAGAAGTAACAGACGCCATCAAGAAGATGAAGAATGGAAAGGCAGGAGGAGCTGATGGAGTTTTAACAGAATATCTGAAACTTGGTGTTACAGAAATTTCTCCTGTCCTAGCGAAGTTATTCATTAATTTCCTTAGATAAGGGAGAATTCCGAAGGAATGGAAGCATGCAAAGATTGTCCTTTTGCACAAGAAAGGAAGCAAGGAATATTTGAAGAACTACCGCCCCATCAGCCTCCTTCCTGTTATTTACAAAATGTTCATGAGAGTAATAGCTGCACATATGAAGATTTGAAGAACTACTGCCCCATCAGCCTCCTTCCTGTTATTTACAAAATGTTCATGAGAGTAATAGCTGCACATATGAATACGTCCTAGGCAGCTGCCCAGCACAGAGAACAAGCTGGATTTCGCAAGGGATTCAGCACTATGGACCACATCCACACGCTGCAAGAAATTATCAGGAAAATGAACGAATATGAAATGCCACTAGTACTCTGCTTTGTGGACTATGCACAGGCCTTTGACTCGGTAAGTACCTCCTCCACACTGGAAGCTCTGGGGAAACAAGGGATAGATGCCAAGTACATCCAACTTTACGCAGCACCTACAAGGACGCCACAGCCTCTGTAATGCTGCATGAAGAAACAGAGGAATTCCGGATTGAGAAGGGAGTGAGAAAAAGGGACTGCCTTTCACATATTCTTTTCACGGCTGTTCTGGAAGAAGTCTTTTAATCCTTAGACTGGGAGGTAAGAGGCCTACGGATCAATGGAGAGCACATCAGTCATTTGCGTTTCGCAGATGATATAGTACTCTTTGCAACCAATGGTGAAGATCTAGCATCAAGACTTCAAGAACTAAACGTGGCTGGGCAGAAAATAGGACTCAGGATAAACTTATCGAAAACTAAGGTAATGTATAATTCTTTTGCAGCACAAGTACCAATCCTACTACAAGAGGTACCCCTTGATNCGGCTCCGTGAGGCACTTCCTTCTGCCTCGCCTTTAGTATCCTATATGTATATATATATCCGGAGAAGCGTCTATATAAAGAGATACGAGTAAAAGTTGCTTGCATACTACCAGCTTAATGTAAGATAGATTAACTAAGGCATTGTACACCTCCTGCAACACTCCGCCATCCATACACCGAGTTCCATGCACCAACTACAATAACGCTAACAAATTATTTAAAATACGTCCATACGATTTGCCTTGCATCAAAGCTGGGTCCATTAGGACAAATATCCTTACGGCATACGATAGAACTCCTTATCTTCTACAGATGTAGCGAATTTCAACCTTCTACCTGCCCGGAATATATCCTTACGAATTTTTTAATATTCGGTAGTTTGAATGGTCCTGGGATCGAACCTGGGCATATAGGGCAAAAATCTTTACGGATTACGATAGACAATGATCCATTCTATAAACACCGTGAATTGCAAGTTTCTACCTTAACGGAAAATACCCTAAATGAATTCACGAACTTCAAACAGAAAATTTGCCCTAGCATCGAACTAACGACCCTCAAGGAAAAAAAAACCTTTAGCAATACTATAGATAATTTAGATCTCTATCGATGACGTGAATTTCAACGTTCTATCTTATCTAGAAATACCCAAAACGATTTTTTGAAACTTTTGCACTAAATACCTAGCATCGAACCTGGGGCCATTAGGGATAATGTTCTTTCGTCAAAAATAAGATAAAAATGCGTTCTAACCACTCCGTAAATTTAACACATTCTATCTTTAAGCTAAATACGCTAAAAGAA
Organism: Ladona fulva; assembly: GCA_000376725.2. Classification (NCBI taxonomy): domain Eukaryota; kingdom Metazoa; phylum Arthropoda; class Insecta; order Odonata; family Libellulidae; genus Ladona; species Ladona fulva. The sequence continues at coordinate 21,961 of KZ310134.1, forward strand.
TTTTTGAAAATGCGCTTAATGCCTTCTTATGGGAAAATGGCCGTTTTGGGGGCTCCTAGAATCGAACCCATGATGCGTAGAATGGATGTCCGCTTTTTTCCTAGATGTACAAACCCGGGACTTTAAGGCAAAAAAATCGGCGGCTCCGTGGGGCACTTCCTTCTGCTTCGCCTTTAGTATCCTATATGTATATATCTCTTTATATAGACGCTTCTCCGGATATATATTAT
>KZ310137.1:0-11615 GCA_000376725.2 Ladona fulva
GTTTCCGCTTAGAGCGCTTAAATCGCTCCGACAAGACATCATAGACATGTCTTAGAATTGGAAATCATATTTTGACTCTGCTTTTCTTCCGCTTAAACCGCTTAGAACACGCTGAAACCGCTCAGGAACCAAGCTCAGACTATGCTTAACCCATTCCAATACAAAACGTCCCGCTTAGTTTACGCTTAGTGCGCTTAAATCTCTTCGAAACCACTTCTTAACTACCTTTTAGTAGTAAAATGTATGCTTTGGCCCTGATTTCTACCGCTTAGACCGCTTAGAACACGCTGAAACCGCTCAGTAACCATCACCAGTCAATGCTTAATACCTTGTAGTACCAAAAATCCCGCTTAGTTTCCGCTCAGTACGCTTAAACCTCTTCGAAACCACTTTTAAGTACCTTTTAGTACTAAAATATATGCTTTGAACCTGCTTTTTTAACGCTTAGACCGCTTAGAACACGCTGAAACCTCTCAGAAACAAAGATCGATCCATGCTTAACACAATCCGATACAAAAATTACCGCTTAATTTCCGCTTAGAGCGCTTAAATCACTCTAAAAACACATCTAAAATTACTGATAAAACTAAAAGCATTGCTTTGACCCTGCTTTTCTTACGCTTAGACCGCTTAGAACACGCTGAAACCGCTCAGAAACCAAGCTCAATCTATGCTTAACATAATCCAATATCAAAAATCCCGCTTAGTTTCCGCTTAGAACGCTTAAATCGCTCCTAAACCACTTCTTAACTACCTTTTAGTACTAACATGTATGCTTTAAACCTGCTTTTCTTACGCTTATACCGCTTAGAACACGCTCAAACTGCTCAGGAACCATGCTCAATCCATGTTTAACACATTCCAGTACCAAAAATTCCGCTTAGTTTCCGCTGAGTCCGATTAAATCGCCCCTAAAGCAGCCGAATTGCGATACAGCCCCAAATTCGAAACTGGCGCCTCGGAGGCAGGACGAGAGTGTGAAGGAGAGAGGAGGATAAACGGAGGAGGCGGAAAAGAGAGGAAAAGGCGTCTTTGGAGTGAAGTGACAGCGGAGTGATGTACTGTGACAGTTGGGCGGCCGGGGAAGAATTACCGACTTGCCCCTCTTCGCTTTGAGCAGCGGAGGGTGGGGTATGAGGGGCGGAGGGGGTATGAGGGCCGGGAGGGGGATGAGGCCCTCCCCTCCGCTACACATTAAGACGCTGCCAGACCAACGGCGATTTTTACTCTCTCTCCTTAAACCTTAATAATTCACTGTTCTCGCCATTTGCGATGTTTATATCGAACTTTTTCGATACATCGAACTGTGTACGTCGTGTCGTAGTGTGGGTGTTGTAGTCGCGGTTAAAACGTAGAATTTCGATACGAATTTCGAATGATTTCGTGTATGAAGTACAAGAAATGGCGGCTAAATGATCGAAATGTTCCCGCAATTACAGATATTTATATGATATATATCGATATATCGAATTTTTGAGTTAATATCGATATATTGGGTTGTTTTGTCACCTAGAACGTCGAATTTCGATACGAATTGGAATGGTTTCGTGTATAAAGTACAAGAAATGGCGGTTTAATTATCGACATTTTCTCGCAATTAAGTAGATTTATATTATATCTTTCGATATATCGAATTTTTAAGGACATGTCGATATGTTGGTTTGTTTTTTCGATTAAAACGTCGACTTTTGTTACGGATTTCGAAAGATTTCGTGTATGAAGTAGAGGAAATGGCGGCTAGAGTATTGAAATATTCTCGCATTTAAAGAGATTTATACGATTTCTTTCGATATATCGAATTTTTGAGGTCATATCGTTATATTGGGTTGTTTTGCCGCTTAGAACGTCGAATTTCGATACGAATTGGAAGGGTTTCGTGTATGAAGTCCAACAAATGGCGGCTAATTATCGAAATGTTCTCGTAATTTAGGAGATTTATATGATATCTTTCGATATATCGAATTTTTGAGGTCACATCGATATATGACGTTGTTTTTTCGATTAGAACGTCGACTTCTGCTACTAATTTCGAAAGATTTCGTGTACAAAACACAGAAATGGCGGCTAAATTATCGAAGTGTTCTCGCAATTAAAGAGATCTATACTATATATTTCGATATATCGAATTTTTGAGGTCATATCAGTATATGGAATTGTTTATTCGCTTAGAACGTCGAATTTTGATACGCATTGGAATGGTTTCGTGTAGAAAGTACAAGGAATGGCGGCTAAATGATCGATATGTTCTCGCAATTTAGGAGATTTATACGATATTTTTCGATATATCGAACAGACGAGGTTATTTTGCATAGGGGGTGTTGTAGATTTGATTAAAAGATCGATTTTGCCACAAATAATAAAAGATTACGCGTTCCATTTATAGCGGAAACAATAAATTCCATTTATATCAAATAACGGTTAAAAAACAATCGAGTTTTCGATATATTACTTCGATATATCGAATAGCGATGTTTTAAGAACAGTTTAAGTTAGCTCAGATTCTTTTGAATGGACTTTGAAACGTATGAAAATGGGTAATTTTGCGTTCAGTTCGCTTAGAATGCGTTGAGTGCGATTATATGTTGGGTTGGCTTTCAATCAAACGAAATCTCCATAAGAAATACACGTAGAGTTCACTTTTGTCATTTGCAGGGTTTGTTTCTTTTATTGATTTAAATTAGAAATAATTGTCCTAGAAAGTCGGGACGAGTGTCAAAAGAAAGGAAAACAATTATAGATTTTTATTATGGTGGTGGACCATTGATATAGGTTCGAAATTGCGTCAAATTTGATAAAATAACGGAATATTTGTGTGATTCTGCTTAAATAAACAAACATTTTTCTTGGCGACCAATCAGATTGCAGAATTCGCGGTTATCCAATAGGAATTCACGATTTGGTTATACTTTGATTTGCAGTTATTCGTTAAGAATAAAAACGTACATATTTTTATTAGAATTTCAACGCAATTGTATTTTTTTTTATTTTCACGAACTGAATGATTTTCAGACATTTTTGTTTTAATTTTATGAACTAAATTCACTTATCATCGACATTTTTTGGTTCTTAAGCGGTTTAAGCGCATTCTGAGCGTTCTAAGCGTAAAATAAGCTATCAAAGCGGTGTTTTAAATCGTAAGATAGGTTTAAAATGTGCTTTTAGAGTGATTTAAGCGCTCTCAGCGGAAATTAAGCGGAAATTTTTATATTGTATTATGTTAAGCATGGATTGAGCTTGGTTTCTGAGCGGTTTCAGCGTGTTCTAAGCGGTCTAAGCGTAAGAAAAGCAGGGTCAAAGCAATGCTTTTAGTTTTATCAGTAATTTTAGATGTGTTTTTAGAGTGATTTAAGCGCACTCAGCGGAAATTAAGCGGGTTTTTCGGCAATGGTTTGTGCTAAAAGTAAGCTTAGGACTTTTCTAAGCGGTTTGAGCGTAATCTGAGCGCTGTAAGCGTAAAAAAAGCGTTTTCAGGGTTCTTCTTGTATCAACGAGATTTTGACGTGTAGTCAGAGTGATTTAAGCGCTCTCAGCGGATTCTAAGCGGAAATATCAGTTTGTATTGTTCGCTAAATGTTCTTAGCGAACCCAACATACTTCCAAGCGCACTCAACGCTTTTTAAGCGCATTCAGCACATGATAAGCAATGTTTACGTACTTCTAAGCGCACTCAGCGCAATCTAAGCGCATTCTACGTAATTCTAAACGCCCTCAACACTTCTCTAAGCGCTCTCAACACACTTCTCAGCGCACTTATCACTTCCTAAGCGCACTCAGCATTCACCTAAGCGCAACCAACGCTTTTTAAGCGCTTTCAACACATTCTAAGCGCAGTCAACCCCTTTCTAAGCGCTCTCAACTCTTTCTAAGCGCTCTCAACACCTTCTCAGCGCACTGATCGCTTCTTAAGCGCACTCAGCGTTCTCCTAAGCGCTCTCAACATATTTCTAAGCGCAATCAACGCTTTTTAAGCGCTCTCAACTCTTTCTAAGCGCTCTCAACACCTTCTCAGCTCACTCATCGCTTCCTAAGCGCACTCAGCGTTCTCTTAAGCGCTCTCAACATATTTCTAAGCGCTCTTAACTCTTTGTAAGCGCTTTCAGCTCCTTCTAAGCGTACTCAGCGCTTTTTTAGCGTACTCTGCGCTTTTTAAGCGCACTCAGCGTTCTCCTAAGCGCAATCAATGCTTTTTAAGCGCTTTCAACACATTCTAAGCGCTTTCAACACATTCTAAGCGCTTTCAACATCTTCTAAGCGCAGTCAACCCCTTTCTAAGCGCTCTTAACTCTTTGTAAGCGCTCTCAACTCCTTTCTAAGCGTACTCATCGCTTTCTAAGCGCACTTACCACTTTCTAAGCGCTCTCAACTCCTTTCTAAGCGTACTCAGCGCTTTTTAAGCGCCCTCAACCCCTTTCTCAGCGCACTCAGCACTTTCTCTCCGCCCCCAAAGCGGCATTCCATTTGGGCCATATTCATAAATAAGGAGTGGACTTTAATCGGCCGTACACATAATTATATCCTGCGTCCGCCGTTCATCAAATCCCCTTTCCGCTGCGTCTTTGTTTCTCTTCTAATTCCCTCCTCCTTTACCGCCGATCTATTGTTTACTTTCAATTCGTTACGCATTTGTTTATCAGAAAAACTATTTCGTTCCGCTTTTGTAACATCGCTTCGGATTGCTTTCAATTCGTTCTTCATTTGTTCGATTCGCGATTCGATTCGAGTTTGTTTCCGATTTCGGATAAATGAATAATCAAACTTCGTCAGAATAGCTATCATGTTTCTAAGCGCATTAAACGTATTCTAAGCGCACTCAGCGTAATTTGAGCGCACTCGGAATTCTCAGCGCCCAGATCAGGAGTTTAAGCGTATTAAACGTGTTCCAAGCGCTCTCAACGTACTCTAAGCGCATTACAAGCAATATTTTATAGCTATTTTCTTATTCTTAAGCGTTTTAAGCGTAGTTTAAGCGCACTCAGCGTTCTCTCAGCGTACTAATCACAAATTTAAGCGCATTAAACGTATTGCAAACGNGCTTTTCTTATGTTTGCGACGTTTTTAAGATTCAATATCGACTTTCGACTTTTTCTTGCGTCATCTCCTCTCTTTTAACGTTTTCCGACGGATTTAAGACAAATGAATGACGCGTTTCGTCAAAAACCAACGGATGTGATGAGTGCGCTTAGAGTGCGCTGAGTGCGCTTAGAGAACGCTGAGCGCGTATGATTATTTATTAATTTAACGCTTTTCTTATGTTTGCGACGTTTTTAAGATTCAATATCGACTTTCAACTTTTTCTTGCGTCATCTCCTCTCTTTTAACGTTTATCGACGGATTTAAGACAAAAGAATGACGCGTTTCGTCGATACGGAATTCGATTCGTCAAAAAACAATGGAATTGCGATAAATAAACAAATGAAACGTGAAATTATATACATTCCTGGGGAAGACGCTCATTTTACTCTCACACATTACAATTTACTGTGCTTAATGTCCGCTGTGGACGTGATGAGTGCGCTTAGAGTCCGCTGATTTCGCTTAGACAGCGCTGAGTGCGCTTAGAGATATGTATTCAGCTTTATAAAGTGACGTTGATGCGTTTACAATACGTTTAATGCGCTTAAAAATGCCATTATAGTGCTAAGTGTGCGCTGAGTGCGCTTACAGAGCGCTGAATTCGCTTAGAGTCCGTTGAGGTCGCTTAGAGAGCGCTGAGTGCGCTTAGGAATGTGAATTTAGCTTCAAAAAGTGATGTGGGGTCGCTTAGAATGCGTTTAATGCGCTTAAAAATATGATGAGTGCGCTAAGAGTGTGCTTAGTTCGCTTAGAGTCCGCTGAGTTCGCTTAGAGAGCGCCAAGTGCCTTTATTTATTTACTGATTCAACTTTTTTCTTTTCTTTGCCACTTTTTTAAGATTTAATATCGAATTTCAACTTTTTCTTATGTAACCACTTTTATTAATATTATTGACGAATTTGAACATTATCTCCTTTTGTGTAACCACTTTTGCCATTTCTTAGCCCACTCAACGTATTCTCAGAGAATTCAACGCCATCTAAGCGCACTCAGCGCATTTTCAACGTCATCAATCAAACACGAATACGTAAGTTCGATTTTGAGTATAAAATTGTTGGCAAAAGAACGGCGAATATATATCTAAGCGCACTCAACATTTTCTAAGCAAACCCAACACCCATTTAAGTACATTCTGTGCGGATTTAGCGTAATGTAAGCGCATTCATAGCGGAATAAACTCTTTCTAAGCGTAATCTAAGCGTATTCTAATCCTACTCAGCGTATTCCAAGCGTTCTGAGTGTATTCTCAGCGTATCCAGCGCTTTCTCATCGTAATAAGCGCATTCTTAGCGAAATAAGCTCCTTCAAAGCGTAATAAGCTTAATCTAAACGTATTCTCAGCGTATTAAGCGTAATCTAAGCGTACTAAGCGTATTCCCACCGTATTCTAAGCGTACTTAGCGTAATGTAAGCGTATTTAGCGTAATCTAAGCGTACAAAGCGTAATCTAAGCGTATCAAGCGTAGTCTCAGCGTATTAAGCGTAATTTAAGCGTAATATAAGCGTACTAAGCGTAATCTAAGCGTACTAAGTGTATTTAAGCGTATTCTAAGCGTATCAAGCTTATTCTTAGCGNTATTCTAAGCTTACTAAGCACATTTTAACTGGACTAAGCCATTTATAAGTTTACTAAGCGCATTTTAAGCATATTCTAAGCAGAATTAAAGCCTAAACAGAGTATTCTAAGCGGACTGAGTGCATTCTAAGCTTAGTAATCATATTCTAAGCTTACTAAGCATAATCTAAGTTTACTAAGCGTGTTCTTAGCGGACTAAGCATATTCTAAGCGTACTAAGCATATTCTAAGCAGACTTAGCATATTCTAAGCTTATTAAGCGCATTCTAACTTTAATACATGTGTAGAATGGTTCTGCGACAACATAAAATCAACGTGTTTACGAAGAGAGAAGTGACTCACAAGGATTAGTGACTTGCTGATCATATCCGTCTGGTGTCTGGAAGTTGAGGGAGAATGTGACCACGACGTTGTTTGATACAGACTGGTCCACATCCGATCTCCCGTCATTCTCCATGGACATTGCTTGGACGGTTGCCTCGGAAACATGCTCCTCCTCAATCACTATACTTGTGTCAATATCTGCTTTCTCCTGAAAAGGAAAACCCTTTCAATTTAAACGATCACGAGATTCTGCAATCAACGATTGTAATTTTCCATAGAGACAATGCAGATCTTGGGCAGGTCAGTCAAAACGTAATTTCCCACATTTTTTTTCTCATAAACTATTTACTCTACAAGAATGAAATTTACGTGTAAGAAAGATTGATGTTTTATCTACTCAATATATTTTTTCTCATAATCTCCTTCAATTTCTAATTGCCTTTCTTCAGTGATTAACAAAGGCATGTTTTCCCATTTCGGTACCAAAGGAAAGGGTCATTCAGAAAGCAATTTCCCACATTTTTTTTCTCAAAAACTATTTACTCTACAAGAATGAAACATGCGCATATGGAAGAATGATGTTTTATATGCTCAATCTATTTTTCCACATAATCTCCTTCAAGTTCTATTGCCATCCCCCAGCCATTCACTAGGGCACGTATGCCCTGTCTGTACCAGTCCTCGCTCTGGTTATGAACCCAGGTTTTCACTTTCAACCGCCTTCTGATTCACTCCATACCCAGCAACCAACTGTACTCCTATCGACTGCAGATGTTCTATGTACTTAGCACAAACGTTTTTGAATATGCTTTAGTCTTCCTTTCTCCACGCACAGAAATTCAATCACAGCACGTTTTCTGTAACGTTTATCACGGTCAGACACGATATCGAAAGCTTCCTACTTCTATGCCATCTGCAGGAGAAAACTGAAACTATGCAAATAAATGCGAAAAACGTCGAAGAATCCGATTACAATTTCGAATCACTAGCCTTGGTTTTGGTAGGAAAAAGAATGTGGGACATTACTTTTGGAACAACCAACCATTTCAAAGATCCACTGGATGATCAAACTAAAGCCAGAAGAATTCGAAATTTAAAAGAATAACATTAGAAAGAACAGGCAGAATGCCTCCAAGAGGGAAATGAACGTGAGATATGCTCTCATAGTAAGTGGGCGGTGTTCCGCCGGGCGGATTGCGTCGCTATGAAAGAGTACGTTTTATTATCGGCGTCGCAAACGGGCGAAAGATTTTATTCCAGATTTCTTATCAGAAAGCTTCAAAATAATATCGAGCTGTTAGTTACCCTGCGTCTGTTTGAACTATATCCCTCGCTTTAAGTAAAACCTTAAAATAAGGGTTCGCCATTTCGTTACATAAAATATGAAAATATTAAACAGTGGCCGTTGAAATCAACTATAATGAAGAATAAAAATAGTTTCACAACACAAAATTATGGTTTTCCTATTGATGTTCCTCCTTTTTAGTCAGCATCGCGGTGAAGTTAAAGAATTATGCAAAAAAATGAAGACAGTAATCATTCGACAATTTGGTAAATTTTAACCCCTTGTATAATTTTAACAGTGTAAATGATCGTATTAGCCGTGTGCAGAATGTATTGAGGAGTGGCCATTCGAAGTGGATATTCCGCACTAAAAGAAACTGCTTTCTTGTTTTTGGCTTTTTTCGATTCTGCCCAGTGTGCGACGTTGTGAAGTCAATCCATAAGGCTATTCATATCCAAATGATTTCTGCTTGGCGAACATCCAAAGAGGTTAAAGAAAACGCTTCTATTATTAATACTGCAAAGATATCCTCTTAAAATTATTCTTTTCCTTTTTGAAGTATGATTTGCTTTTATGACTGTCTAAACTATGGATAATTAATGTTGCCCAATAGGGATTGAACTCCACTCAGAGCTGCTGAGGCCGTCTGTCCCAAGTATGGAACTCTATTGGGTGAAATGCTTATGTTATCAATACATCTCTTCTGATCCTTCACGAATTCCTCAGTTAATATACTCTTATTTGCTCCACCCTATTTGCTATACCCCAGCACTGAATTCCCTAATGATCAAAGTTTAGGATGCTACTGATTTCTGCACGTAGTTCAGCTGCCTCAGCGAAACAAAGTTTGGCACGTAGTATATTAGGCTGGAAGACCAGAGGAAGAGAAGAACTATATATGGGAAAGACTGCTCACTAAAGTCCTACAGAATTTCTAGGTTATGTAGCAATTACGTAACTGAAATACGGTTATAATTACATTATACGTGTATATATCGAAATTGGTTTCGTAAAGCATGATTNTAGTCAAGAAATACAGAAACAGATTCAAAATTGCAAGAATTTTGATAAAACATACGTCAAATTTGTAAACTTTTGCAGCAATAAACAACTCGTCCCCTTGACAACCAAGGCAAACGCTGAATTCCAACTAAACCAATTCTAACCCCTGATCAACCATGCCACGCTTCTTTCAGCTATTTAACAGTATGGTCAATTTGACAAGAATAAAGGAAAATTAATAGTGATTATACACAGAAACTTTTGGATTGGAAAATACTTCAATATCCGTGGACTGACCTCCATTTTCAAGGAACTGCAGTCACTACCACCCTGTTTCTCTTCAATCAACTCCTGTTGAGCATGCTCCTGTTGTTGGGCAGCCAGCAGCTCCTCGGAGTGAGTCATTATGTGCTTCCTGCAAGCCTTGTTGGAGTTGAAAGGTGGCGCAGGGCAATACGGACACAAGAACGTCTGCTTCAGAATACCTGGAATTCATCAACACCTTGTTTACCCATTCCAATACCACTATTTCTATTGAAGCTGAGTGCTTACTTAGCTATTGTCTTCATCGGAAGATATCCACGATGAAACGCATTGTACTACACTCAATATAGCAATATAACATAAGAATTTCTGGCGCAGGTGAACTCAAAAGAAACTTTCACATTAATTATAGGAAAAAACCCAAATCTACTATCAAAAAAATTGCTGAGTTAAATTTTGATGTCATAAAAATGTCAGTATTAGACTAAGAAGATCCAATCGTATTAATTGTATCATTAGGATACTGAAATTGATAAATCATGAAGCATATTAGATCAATAATGCTAAGATTCTGCAAAGAAACTTATACATACACATTAAATAGCACGAAATTGAGTAAATAGTTGAAGTAAAGCTTTGCAGATAGCTAAATGTCTTCTCTAGAAAGATTATATGCTACTTTTGATTCACAAAACTGTCCCTGGTTCGAAACCAGGGTAGTCAAAGCAGTAACATAACAACATGTAGAGTTCATTTTTATCCTTTGCAGGGTTTGTTTCTTTTATTGATTTAAATTGGAAATAACTGTCCTAGAAAGTTGAGACGAGTACCAAAAGAAGGGAAATTGAATAAAGATTCTTATTCTGGTTATGGAATACGTCTTTTGGGTCAAAATTGCGAGAATTTTGAGAAAATAAGTGGAAAATTAGTATAATTTTGAAGCTATAAACAACCCATCCCCTTGACGACCAATGTGACTAAAAGTGTTTCCATAAGAATAAATGTAGAGTTCACTTTTATCGCTTGCAGGGTTTGTTTCTTTTATTGATTTAAATTAGAAATAATTGTCCTAGAAAGTTGAGACGAGTGTCAAAAGAAAGGAAATTGAATGAAGATTCTCATTTATGCCACTGAATATCATTTAAGATTACAAATTGCGAGAATTTTCATAAAATAAACAGAAAATTTGATAAATATTGTAATTATAAACAAACCCATCCCCTTGATGACCAATTTCCTGTTTTGCAGTCTTTGTTTATTTTGCAAAATTAAATTATAAACACTTGTCCTAGAAAGTCGAGATGAGTATCAAAAGAAGGGAAATTGAATGAAGATTCTTATTCTGGTTGTGGAATACAGTGGTACCTCAGTTAACAACGGTAATTCATTCCAAGACTGTCGTCGTTAACCAAATCCGTCCTTTTCCAAAATCCAATTTCCCATAACTAAACTACATATCAAGTATGCAGACAAAATACCTCCGGTCCCTTGCCCTACCCTACATCCTTGCTGTCTCCCTCCTTTTACAACCTCCCCTCCTCAATCTTACACTGATATTTAGGTTACTTTTTTAGTTTTAGTTTCTGAGCCACCGAGTTCCGAGGAAGACTTAAAGGTAGGTATAAGAAGGTAGGAAGGTATAAAAATGAGGCAGTAATTCAAGATTTATGCCGACAGTTGAGACCGCAAGAGGTTGGCAAGGCAAGAGTGTCAAAGGTTGAGCAGTTTGAGGGAGGCTCAAATAATTCGTAGAAAGGAAGAAATTGAGCTGAACGACTTTTATGAAGTCGCGAAAACTTTGTTATGTGTATCAGGTATGCTAGATAAGCAGTTAATAATCACTAGTTTATTCTTTAAGGTAGATATTCATAACAAAAGCTTTAAACTCGTTTTTCTCAAAGCAGGGGTTTTGAAGTTGGTGTGCAAGATAACTCAAATAACTATTTCAACTATCAAGATTTCCTTTCGCATGCCTTTTGAACATTACATTATCTATTTGGTGAATCTCAGATATTGATGGAAATATTAATTTAAACAATTATCATTGGTAAAAGTGAAGGAAATTTTTTCATCAAAATCAAAAGTTTCACT
>KZ310138.1:13575-37615 GCA_000376725.2 Ladona fulva
TTCCCATAAGTCAGCTGCCCTCCCCAAATGCACCTATAGAGTCCAGTCCCCTCTTTGTAAAAACCTCCCTGCACCATATAGCTGGGGTGACCCTTTGGAAAATTGTCACCGTTGCATAAGTTATAACGCGGCTGCAGGAATGAGTGCATTCGATACCCGTATCCCTTATTTCATCAGTTTCCCTTATTCTAATTCTTAAGTTATACCTCAGCTGCAGCAAACATCTCTTGTTCCCTTTATTTTTCCTTATTCTTGATGTGTAGTGCCCGGCCCGGGAAACGAGCGGCAACCTCATTTTTTTTTTGTTGATCCTATTATCCCTCATTAATTTTTTCTTCCATCGGAATTTCTTCCGATGCATCCCCATCCCCTCATAGCAATGAGAGAGAGACGCAGATGCAGAAATGGAGCAACAGGAAGATGAGTAATGGGAACTTTGCGCTGCCTCATCCCTTGCACCAACTGAAATAGCTCCTTATGCACATGCATTAAGGTAAACAAGGTCAGTTACGCTAATGTAGTCAAAAATTTGCAGGAGGAAAGCAAGGAGAAGAAGGAAGTTATTATTAAATTATATAAGAAGAAGAATATTCTTCCCATATAACAATAAGATTTACTGAAATTGTTATTCACTTTTATTTTTGAGCCTTTTTATGCGAATTTTATTAGTGGGTATAGTTTATCCATTTTTCTAATTTTACTTCTTTCCCTGATTGGTTTTTTATGTTCTGCATGTTAATATAAATATATAATATCTGAATGGGGGGTTTTTGTTTAAAGATATTTGATTGTTTTAAGTGAAATCCGAACATTGAGTTTATGCTGACATGTTTTTGACGTAGACTTTTTAGTTATGGCTCATTTCACAAATTTGTATTTTACTCATAACAGTTTCATTATTTATAATTAAGTGGTTTCTCATATGCCTACTGGGGATCTCTTTACCACATAGTAATATTCTATGAAAAAGAGAAACGCTACCATACTGATAACCTCCTGGGTGGTAGAGGAATAATCAGTCATAACTATAGTTATTATAGGTCTTTCATAACTGATATACATTATTTTTAAACTGTTTTCATCTTTTTGTTAGAGATGCAGAAGGTGAATACTGCAGACTTATTGTCATAAAATATCACTGATATTTTCAATGTACAATTCTAACTGAAGCTAATCATTGCAACATCAAGTTGCTAAATTAATGCCTTGCTGTTTTTAACATATTAAATATGTATGGTAATTTTCTTTTAATAAATGTGTGAACAATGCTCATTGTATTTTTCAGTTTCGCAATAACTAGAACGTTCTAGAATCATCAATTGCATCCTTTAGTGAATAATAAATTTTATGCTTATGCTGCATTTAGACAGCGCTGAAGTGGTATTACCTGATGAAGATGTATCTGGAGTGTACTTGTTTCATATCGCTGAAAGAATGGGATAGCGTATCCTATTTTCCAGAGAGATGAAACTTCTTCAACATCAGCAAGTGCCTTATCTCCCACTTAAGATCTCTGCTATGCAGGGGACCTGCTGTTACAAGTACACTCCAGATGCATCTTCATCAGGTAACACCACTTCAGCACTGTCTAAATGCAGCAAAAGCATACAATTTATTATTCACTACAATGCAATTTATCAACAATAAAAAGAATTTTATATTCAAACCACGCGCCGATAAAGTTACTAGCGCCATCTATTAGCTGCGGTAAGTACTCCGAGGTCTATAGAATGCGTACAGCGCCATCTAAAAACGGCTTCATAGTACTAAATGAGCGAGCCAAACCTATACACATGATGATATACGACACTTGATGAGGGCTGCTGTTGGTGCAAGCTCCATACTGTCAGTGTGGCTCGCGTTAGAGCTGCCCTCAGGCGGTGCCGACAGCTAACTACAAGGCCATTCCCGGCGTTTTGGCGGTAATCGGAATTTGAAAATATTCAGCTTTTAGTAGTATACGTAATCTCTCTCTTCAAACCTTGCGCATCACTGCAAAGCAATTCTCTTTTGAAGTGCTACTATGTTTTTTTTATTCAATTTTGTGATTGAGATTATAAAAAGAACATTTTCTGGAAGTTACAATGGCTTCCAACTGAAATGAGAAAAGCTCCTCACCTCACTGAAAAATATTAATATTTTCAAAATATCCAATTTCTCAAGGAAAACGAAAATATCCCGCTTATCCCACCAAGCATTTAACGTAATAAGAGTTGGATGCTGTGAAATGAAACATTATTTCTAATAACCTGATTACTAACGTTTTAATTTACCTAATTTTAATAGCAGCCTTCCTGTAAGACAAAATGGTTAAATAACTTGAAAGGAGTGAACGATTCAGATTTTTAGATTATTGGGTTTTATTTTCTGTTGGATATAACAGAAGATAAATGTAGTATGATTTGCATACACAAAATCAAATATATTTTGAATATCAAATTCGGATTCTTTGTCTGAGTCGACTTACACCCCTGACACAGCATGATCTGCTTGGTTTCCCCATCACTTCAGTCTGTGCACCAATTTTTAGTCAAAGAAATCACACCGTTTCCAAAGACCGCAAGAAACACCAACGAAAGGAACTTGGAGCACAGCAAAACTCGGTCGACCACACGCCACGATTGTTTCCGTTGAACTGAAAGTAAATCAGCTTAACCAATCACATTGCTTAAATCGCAAACAGCTAGGAGCTAAGAAAGATAAGTGCTCAGATAGTTAGCTGTCGGCACCGAATAGATGGCACTACTTATGCTGCCATTTTCCTCCATAAAGCTTTCACCAGGGTGGCTGTTGACCATAACATGTTGGAAGGTAGACGAGTGAAGATCGTTGAAGCTTTAGTTGTAACATAAATACTTGCATAACAGAATTTTCTTAGGAAATCCACTTCACTGGATCTCCTGAGCTCTAAATGTGTTAATGAACGAAGGAAATTTTCCGTTCTTCAACTTCTAGATAGTTATTGAAACCGGTATTTTCTGTAAAAGGTTTGGTAAATGTTTGATAGCGGTTCGACAGCTCAAAAAATCATAGCTCTAACAACAATTACCGTACGTTTATAATTCATACACCGTTATTTAGAGCAAGGAACGCGCATTTAAGATACGAAATTTCATTTACCAAAGGTTTTTATAGTATTTTATTTTTTCCTATTATGGAATCACGCAGAATGAAGACTATCCATTGATAATTACTAGATCTCGTGATGCCATTTAGCCGTTGTCTTGTATGAGATTTGTTAATGAATCTTTCATTTTAACAAGATTTGTTGACATGTTGAATGATAAATAGTTTGAATGGATGCTGGCCATTTCGACTTAATCAATAATAACTTGCGAGTAATGTTTCTTACAGTATACTGTACTTTGTGGTATTGAATCATCTTAGAACGTTTTAAAATGTGATTACTAAACATACTTCAATTACATTCTTCTAGAACGTTGCAGTTAATATTATTGTTTTGTAATTATAAATAGTATTCCATTAATAACGACATTTTAATAATATTCCATTCTAACTTCTAGGAGGCCCCAAAAACGGCCATTTTCCCATAAGAATGCATTGAACGCATTTTCAAAAATTCGTTTAGCATAGTTAGCATAAAGATAGAACGTTGAAATTTATGGTATCGTTAGACAATGATTTTATCTTCCGTCTTGCGCAAGAGCTTTATACATAATGGCCCCAGGTTCGATGCTAGGTAAATTCTTAGTGCACAACTTTCAAGAAATCATTTCGGTTACTTCCATGTAAGATAGATCGTTCAAATTCATGTAATCGATAGAGCGCAAACACCTCTATACATACTTAGAGGTTTTTACGTTGAGGGTCCTTAGTTCGATGCTNCCTGAGGACCCAGACAGAGAGATTTAAATAATTACTCTGATATTCAGTCGTATCCTGTGAGTCTTGAATGTCATTAAGTGTATTTTCTGAAAACTGGAAACTTAGAAATTCATGATATAATTTTAATTTTCCTTTGAAAAGAGGTATTGTTAGAGCTTCATAAACATAATGTAGTTTGTTTCATTTCATGTTATGCTAGAAATGTTGAACTGCAAAAGGAAATGTTTCTGTTACTGCTTGTAAAAAGATATAAAATTATTAAAACTTAATTTCTTGAAAATCAGTATTTTTTCATGTTTATAATAATACGAATTCTAATTACCCACCAAACTGCCCTTTCTCTTTTGGGAAGGAATTAGTTCAGTATTTCCTTTTCTGAAGGAGGACGGCAATGGTCAACTTCTACTCCACCTGAATGGTTATGTAATTGTATGTTGTGTAACATAAGAATTGAAAGCAATATTTAACGATGAGATTGGGTTTAGTATTAAATTTTCAGTTTGATTTCGAATGCAGGTTTCAGCAAACGTTCTGATTCAAATTTGTTAAGAAAACAATAATGAAGCGATAAATTCCATAAATCTGCTAACAGACAGTGCATAACTTTTCAAACAATGCCGAAATGAATGAGAGAATATACCCTTGGAATAGCGGTCAATATGATCTGACAGTACTTCGTGAAACGTCATTTTAATAAATGACAGCAAACTTGGTATTTTTTGCACAATTTTTATTTACGACTGTTTTCTATTAGAAAATCTTTCACAAATGAACTTAATTATAAGTATTTCATAATAAGAGTATTATTTGGACCGTACTGAATAAGGTTTTAAGTGAAAATCATTAGTTATTTGGAGATAGTCATTGTGGATGCACAATGTATACACATCATCTTGTGTATATGTATACAATATACCGCGAATAGCGGATATTAATACGTAATTGATCCCTTGTGGATCTGTAGTGCATCCTTTGTGGATATGTAGCCACTGTATACAATACACAATGTATATACTATGAGTACAGCAGACATTGTGCTGTGTGTGTATCCATTTCTTACTTTCCAAAATTTTAATGTGTTCTGCAAATAGATTTCTCAGTAAATCTTCCTCTCCCATAGTGAAACTGTTGAAAGACATTTTCGCAATGGTTGTGTTCCACAAATAGGAGTAAATATCCTAAACTGGTGCTTACTAAATTGTAGTCACATTGAAAGTAATTAGATTAGGTAATCGGCTTCCACTTATAATTGATCATTTGACATTAATTACTTCTGGTGAAACGGAATCGATATTCAATAATTAGATCACGTTCTCGGTAAGAAATATGTTGTAATTAATTAATTAAGTCATAAACTTCTAATTATAGAGAGTTTTAGCAGGGTCTTATCGGTTAACCGATATATTCTGAATGTCTCAGTGCGCATGCGCAAAATTCCACGTTGTCCAGGTCGGTCTCACGGGCACCTTTAATTTTGGGGCTCCCACGTCGACGGAAGGTGTCCAATGTGGCGAAGCAAGAAAGGTTGCGATTTTCCAAATGAGGTGATACCATCTTGCTTGGACAAATTATAGGAAAATATCCCTATGAGAATGGGTGGAGGGAGGTACAAGAAGAGGTGGTGAAGGCAACAGGGAAGAATTTCAACACACGCTGCCTTCGGGTTGTTGTTGTTGGTTGACGGTATGCTGAAACTCTTTATCTACGGTGCCCGGTAGATCGTATGGACATTTCAATTTAACGGCAGCTTAACCTACGGTGTACGCAGTGCTAAAACTCTCTTATATTTATATTAATGACGTGGAGTACAATAGTGAGAAAATACTGAAAGGAATACTTAATAAGAAAAAGTGAGCTTGTTTATTCACTACATTGAATAATAATTCCTATATGTGGGGGATTAATTTTACGTGTTTTCATTTCATTTCATTCCTAATTTTACAACAACAAATTAAATTTTCTATCTCAAACCTTTTACTTTGCATGAAATATTTTATGTGGCAAACTATTCGGTTACAACTAACATCAGCTGCATAGAAGAATAAAGTCTATCCGTTTAAAAGAGTAAAATGCAACCCAATCCTGGTCCCCATGGGGAAGGCATTGTGAATTTGATCTAATCCTGGTGCTGCGTCTTTTATACTATTAACTGCCTCCATTAGCTCCCATATAGTGAAGGGGTTATTATAACATTCCCCGTAATTGCCTGCTACTGCTACAATTGCCTTCCTCTCTGCTTGCTGCTTAATTTTCTTGAAAGAAGGGTGGTAGGCCTCAGTGCTGTTTACATTTTGATAGTGTCTTCCAAACACTTCCACATTGTCTTTTGACTGGGTAAGGAGGGAGCCATTACTTTCTAGAAATGAGGCTGAGGAGGTGCATATTCGTGATACTTGCTTAACTTTCCTCCAAATCTCTGAGACAGGTGTTCTGGCATTAATGGAACTTATATATTTCCTCCATGATTCTCTTTTTGCTTTGTTGATTATTTCCCAAGCCTTTGAGCAGAGTTTGCAAAATGCCTTGAAGTTTCAAGCTGTAGGGTGCTTATTAAATATTCTTAATGCCCTTTTCCTAACTTCCATTGCACACTCCACCAGGGTACTGGGGAATGTTTCCCCCTCCCTGTAGAAATAGGAATTGATTCCTTGGCTGCGTATAGGATTCAATGCTCCCATATTTTCTGAGGCAGTTAGCAAGTTGTCATATGCTATAAATAGCTTCTCTTGAAATGCTGCCCAGTCAGCTTTCTTTAGTATCCATTTTTTGGGGGCCAATGAGTCATGGCAGAATGAGTATTTTTTAATCAAGAGAGGAAAATGGCTACTTCCACAAAGGTCGTCATGTGTACTGAGTTTAGAAAGTGGGGCAATGGAGCTGCAACAGATAACGAGGTCTATAGCAGAATACTTCCCAGTGAATGAGTTAAAATGAGTCCTTTCTTTTTTGTTTAAAAGAACAAGGTTAAAAATGGTTAAAATCTTCTCTATCAGATGTCCCCCTGGATTAAAATGGTTTAAATCACTTGGGTTGCACTCCCAAAGGGGATTGTGAGCATCAAAATCTCCCAGAAGGATAAAAGGCATTGGTAGTTGCCTAAGGAGAGCAGAAAGAGTCTCCTCTGTAACAGATGCCCATTCTGGTAGATACAGTCAATTCTGATTAATTGGGCCACCGTTTTATTGGGGCAGCTGCGTATTTGGGCCAAATCTTGAGAACCGCTTAATTGGGACAGTATTCCGCTTAATCCGGACAGTAATAGACGCGAGCTTCCAGTCAGTCGTCTATCGTAGCTCTAGAAGAACCACGATTAAGTAAGCTCATGTAAGTACATGAGATTTGAACATAGGCATAGGTGCCAAATAGATTTAGATTGATTTCCTTTGAGCCTCCAGTGGCGTATGGCAACTACCATTTAGCAACCTGCTTTCTTTGTGTTTTTAACCTTTGAGAGGTGTAACACGCTTCTGCTTTATAGCCTACCGTTACCTCTGTTTTGTTGATCTTATTTGAAAATTTAACCACTGCCAAGATGCTGAGAAATGATTTTACACTGGCAAGTAAAATAACTTTGCTGGATAAAATTAAAAGCTAGCCATTGTATTCAACACATCGCACACTAGCTGAGAAAACTAGTGTACCAAAATCTACCATAGCGCGTCACTCGCAACAGGAGAAGCAACTGTGTGATGAATGGACATTACAGTAGGGACAAACAGGAAAATCTAAAAGAAAATGTGACGGAAAGGACCCAGAAATCGAAGAAGAACTAAATCGATGGTTTTCCATATGCGAGGCATCAATATCAGTGGCAAAGTGTAGGAGGAGAAGTCGGAGAAGATCGCTAGAAAACTGTGACATTACGATTTTAAAGCTACTGATGGTTAGTTGTCATAATGAAAATTAAGATATAATATTACATTTTTAAAAATGCATGGTGAAAAGGGAAGTGCAGATAGGATCAGCACTTAACTATGGTAAAATACTAAAATTCCTACTTAAAAAAAATTCTTTTAAGATAACATTTACAGTGCTGATGAAACTGGCCTCTATTATCGTGCTACACCAGATGGTTTCTTTTGCTGTAAGCACATTGAATGGTTTGGATATAAAAGGGCAATGGACCGCATAACTGTGTTATGCTGTGCAAATATGTCTGGATCTGACAAACGAAAACTACTAATCGTAGGGAAAAGGGATAAGCCTCGATACTTAAAGGGGTTAAGAGAGGATGGTTTACCAGAGGAGTGCCATGCAAATCAAAGTGATTGGTTGACTTTAGAAATTTTTCAGAATTGACTGATGAGTTAGGACATGGAATTAAAACTTAAAAAAGAAATATTTTGTTGCTTTTAGACAATTGTGCGGTGCACCCTAATTTAGATAATCTATGAAATATTGAGCTGGAATTTCTTCCTCCTAATAATACATCGTCACTACAACCGTTGCATATGGGAATAATAAAAAGTTTAAAAACATTGTATCGAGGAAAATTGGTTAATCTTATTCTAGAATTTTCTGGTGAAAACCTGTTCACGAGTACCTCAACCGCTAAAGAGATAAGTGGAAAAATTTTGCTTTTGCAAGGAATAGAGTTTGTCGCTGACAGCCGGAGAGCTATAAAAATCAGCACCATATAAAACAGCTTTGCTGTTTGTGGCTTAAACCCTTTGGAGATTCCGGAAAATTTGAGCATCCTGGAAAATGAGGACATATTAACAACAGTTCATATAGTAAATAACAAAAATTTTCTACAATAGATGACAATTTACTACGCTACAATTAAAATAAAGCCTGTGAATACTCAATTGTTGATGGAATTAAATTGAAAAATGGAAAAAATTGAAGAAGAAAGTGATGAAATGATGATTCACCTGTGCTTGTATCTAACCAAGAGGTAAAACTATCAATGATTTTACTACAAGTAGAAGTTGCTTGAATACTGCAAGCTTTATGATAATAGATTTTCCTAACTCTCATTTTGCACACGTTTCACGATATTTTAGGAAGTCCCTCCTCCCTCAATTCCAACGTTTAAGCCCCCTAGCATTGAAGAACCACGTAACAATTGAGAAGTAGACTACCAGTATAATTAACATAAATATATAATGCAGAATTTTCAACAATAGATGACAATTAACTATGTTACGATGGAAATGAAGAATGTGAGGACTCAATTGTCGATGGAATTAAATTGAAAAACAAAAAAATTGAAAAAGAAAGTGATGAAAATAATGATTCACCTATGCTTTTATCTATCCAAGAGGCAAGCATTTAAATTTGAGCACAGCGTTATTTTATGCAAGAAGGAAACAAAGGGAGCCCAGCATCCGCGTTGAATATCTGAGCTGATTTTGTCGAAATGCAAACTTGCAAAAACAAAAGACACATTACTCTTGACGGATTTTTTAAGAAAAAGATTGTAAATAGCTATCTATTATTTCCTTAACAATTTATAATTAGCTATAAAAATAATCAAATAATTTTATTTTCCCTAAAGGTTTTTAATTAAACATTGTTGAATTTATGGTGATTTATTCTTTTCATAGAATTAAATTCCTCAGAGTGAAGGCAGTATGACAGGCACCTATTGACCATTATTTACTCGTATTATTATTTTATTTTCTTTGCATTTCATTTTAATTTCCTGTATTTCATATTTCTGTTCAATATTTTATTAAAATATCGAAAGAAAATGTTTTAATGTTTATATTTTATAGAAATTTGCTTTATTAGGGCAGCCACTTAATTGGGCCAAAATGTCTTAGTCCCAATGTGTCCCGATTAAGCGAAATTGACTGTACATATTATATATTGTAATGTTGAATGGAGCAGCTACTTTAACTGCACCTGCTTGCAGTAGAGTTTGTATTACCACCCGAGAGGTGTAAATTCAAGTCCATTCTTCCCTGGGATTTTTCCTGGGTGGGCACCATCTTGCGCAAAGTCACCCTTACCCGTTTTTCTTGTATTTATTATTTCATTTATCATTCTAGCATACAAGCCTTCTTATATCCTGATTGTTAAAGTTATCTGCTCTAATAATTCACGGAAACGCGAATTTTAATGTTAAACAAGGTTCGATTAGGAAAAGTGTAATATATTTCTGAGAAGAGTGAATTCGCCTCTTATCTACGACTAAATTTGCTATTTATATGTTCAAATAGCGAAAGAAAAGACACCCTAAGGACATTCGAATAATTGAATTCTCTCTCCAGGACATAGAAGGTTCCTAATTAGGAACCTTCCATGTTAGACTACTTAAAAGTTGTCCGAAATTAACATAATGCCTTTTCATCTGTAGAAAGTTAAAGTTATCTGCTCTAATATCTCATGCGAACGTGCCTTTCAATATCAACTTCGCCCTGAAGATGGCCACAGAGAAGGTGGCCGAAACGTTGGTGCAAACCAATAACATTACCCGGTTGGAAACCCGAGAGCTCTTCCTGCAACTTATTCACCGGGAAAGAACGAGATCTTTCAGTGCCTTTCAATGTTAAACTAGGTGCAGTTAGGAGAAGCGTAAAATATCTCAGAAATAAGTTATTTCGCCTCTATTCTGCGCCTAAATTTGCATTTATAAGTTCAAATAGCGGGGAAAAGCCTCCTTCAGGACAGTTGAAAATGTGCATTCTCTCTTAAGGACTTAGAAGGTTCCTAAATTGCCATGATCCTAATTATCATGAATGCCCTCTAATCTGCATAAAATTAAAATCATCTTTTCTAACATTTCATAGAAACTTGCCTCCCTATGTTCAACTAGGTGCAATTAGGAAGTGTACTATATTTCTGAAAAGAGTTAATTCACCCCTAATCTCCTGCTATATTTGCACTGATTGGCTCTAATAGCGGAGAAACGCCTCGCTAAGGACGTTTGTAAATGTGCATTCTTTCTTAAGGTGTGAGAAGTATCCTAAGTTAATCAATAAATATCAGAAATGCCCTCTTATAACTTGACAAAAAAGTTATTTGATATAATAATTCATGGAAACATCCCTTTCTATGTTAAAGTAGGTGCAAATAGGAAAAGTCTAACATATTTCTTAAAAGAGTTAATTCGCCTCTTATCTGCGCCTAAATTTGCATTTATATATACGATTAGCGGAGAACAGCCTCTCGTAGTACCATTTAAATATATACTTTCTATCCTAAGGACTCGAAGGATCCTTAAGTAGTCTAAAATTATCATATATGTCCTCTTATCTAAAAAAAGTTAAATTTGTCTGCACTAATAGTTTATGGAAACGAGCTTTTCTATGTTAAACTAGGTGAAATCAGGAAAAGTGTCATATATATCTGAATAGAGTTATTACGCATCAAATCTCCTCCCAAATTGGCATTTATAGGTTCGAATAGTGGAGAAAAGCCTCTCTTAGGGACCTTTAAAAATCTGCATTCTATCTTTAGGTCAAAGAAAGGTCCTATAATGGTCATAATTTATCTTAAGTACCGTCTTAACTGTAGATAATTAAAGTTATCTGCACTAATAATTCATGGAAACGTGCCTTTCTATGTTAAACTAAGAGCACATAGGAATAGTGTAACATATTTCTGAAAAGAGTTCTTTTACAGCTAAAAGCAGGACCTTTGAATAACTGTATTCTCTCTTTAGGACATAGGATGCGAAATTAGTCAAAAATTACAGTAAATCCCCTGTAATCTGTAGAAAGTCAAAGTTATCTGCTCTAATAAGTCATGGAAACGTGCTTTTCTAATTTACATATTGCGACGATGGGAAGAGTGAAATATGTTTATGAAATTCTTATTGAATCCCTCTTCCGACCTTTGAAAATGTGCTTTCGCTCTTAATGACAGAAATATCCTAAATTAGTCTACAATTATATTAAATGCCCTCTATACTGTAGAAAGTTAAAGTCATCTGGTGTAATAATTCATGGCAATATGCCTTTAATATATTAAACGATGTGCAATTAGGAAAAGTAAAATATATTGCTGAAATGATTTAATTCCCCTCTAATTTTCCCCTTAATTTGCATTTATATGATCGAATAACGTAGAAAATCCTATCTTAGGACCTTTGAAAATGTGCATTCTCTCTTAAGGACATTGTGGGATTCTAAATTACTGTCGATTTTTTTATTATGGGTACTCGAAATTGGACTCGAATAAATTCTAAACCAGGAATCCCTCAGAAAAACGTGTTGCACAAAATTTTAGTTTGTTTTAATATACGTAACACAGAGTAATGCAAGAATTTTTGTTTACATCCGGTTGGTAGGTTTTCACAGGTAGGACGAAATAAGATCCCGTTTCTTCGAGTTGTTTATCGGAGCGCTCACTTTGAAGTTTCATATCTTCAAAAGTATTAACGCAATTGATAGGAAAG
This sequence comes from Ladona fulva, assembly GCA_000376725.2. NCBI lineage: Eukaryota > Metazoa > Arthropoda > Insecta > Odonata > Libellulidae > Ladona > Ladona fulva. Next base: position 25,769 of record KZ310138.1, read on the forward strand.
GTTGACTTAATGGGATAATTTTATAGTTTCAATTATATAAAAAGTTTCAAATTATTTCCATTATGCGATAAGAGGTTGTTATCGATTACGTCAAACCACTTTTTCCAGTTAATAGATTGACGTAAGAACGCGGACTTAGACGCGTTATAAAGCTTTTGGTAATAATTTTCACAAACTATAACTTTGGTTAACTTCAACTAGAGGGTTTTTTTATACAAATTAATATTTAACAGGACTGTAACGTCCCCATGAACGCGCGGGAAGCTATCACTGATTTCAAAACATAGAAGCCGTATGCGGACCGTCTTGCCGCGTTCACTCTTTGCTGCCGGTCTCTGTTGGTCACCAGTTTTCCTCAGCATAATCTTATAATCCATTCTCCATCACCGACCGTCATGAGGGCTTTGGACCTCTAAAGCTCGTCAGCATACTCAGAACTATATATTTCTGATGAACCGGAACTCTCCTGAAGATTAATTACTACTGGCTCAAACTCAGCATTTATGTCAATAATTATTTTCTTTTCCATTAATAATCTTCGATCTTCTTCGTATATCCGAAGTATTTAATCCATAATTCTGTGGAAACTCTTCCCAATGCTTTTACGCACAAGTCTTTCGATGCATCCATGATCCTGCCGTTTTCTGATGCCTTTTGCATGTTCACTGTGGCTATCTTTCCCTTGCCCAAAACAGCTCAATTGGATTGAGTTCACAATAGGCAACACGAGTTGCACTTCAGGCAAATCATCGAGATTTGTGCATCAGACATCGCTGGTCTCGGAGACATTCTCAAGCAAAAACGTGTTAACACAACCAAGAACACATAAATAATGAGTGAAAGCGTAAATTTCAGTGTAACTCGGAGATGAGTCATTTTACTGGCAAAGTGTTCCAACCGGCAGGAGTACGTGGCAACATCGCCCGCATATTGATACTATGTATTGCGACCAGAGGTAGCTTCATGAGAACCTTATCGTCCTGTTAAATATTAATTCGTATAAAATAAATCGTCATGTTGAAGTTACCCAAAGTTATTGTTTGTGAAAAGTCCTACAAAGAGCTTTATAACGAGACCAAGTCCGCCTTCTTATGTCCAACCATTACCAAGTGAAATTCATTTTACATAATCGATAACAACTTCTCATCGCATAATGAAAATAATTCGAAACTTTTTATTTAATTAACACATTAATATTAACATATCACGTCAAATGTTCGTATCAATTGCGTTCATACGTTTTAAGATATGATAATATTATAATGACGCTCCGATACACAACGCAAAAAACGGGCACTTTTTAAGTTCTACCATAATAATCTACCAAGCAGATGCAAAAAGGATTCTTGCAATAGAATGAAAAGCGTAGAACAAGAAAGGAAGAATATGATGTAACCCATTCTTCTGTGAGATCCGTGGTATAGATTTTATTCGAGTCCAAACAAATGCACTCTAACCTGTAGAATGTTAATGTTGTCTACTCTAATAAAACATGGAAACGTGTCGTTCCATGTTAAACTAGGTGCAATGAGGAGACGTGTAATATATTTCTGAATAGATTTGATCTAATCAAATCTGCGCCGAAATTTTCATTTATAGGTTCGAAGAGCGAAGAAAAGCCTTTAGAAGGACCTTTGAAAAGTGCGTTCCCTACTTGGGGCAAAGAAGGATCCTTAAATATTCTACACTTATCATAAATGCCCTCTAAACTGCAGAAAGTCAAAGTTATCTACTCTAATGAACGATGGAAACGTACCTTTCTACGTTAAACTAGGAGCAAACAGGAAAAGTGTAATATATACTGAAAAGTATGGAAGAATGAGTTTATATATTGAAAAGACTTAATTCACCTCTAATCTGCGCCTAGATTTGCATTAGTTGTTGTGAATAGTGGAGGAAATCCTCCTTAAGGACCATTGAAGGTGTGCTTTCCCTCTTAAGGACCTACAAGGATCATAAATTAGTCTAAAATCATCATAAATTCCCTCTAAACTGTAGAAAGTTAAAGCTTCCTGATCTAATAATCCATGGAAACGTGCCTTTCTATCTTAAACATGGAGCAAATGGGAAAAGTGTATTATATTTCTGAATAGAGTTAAATCGCCTCTGATCTGCGTCTGACTTTGCATTTATATATTCGAACAGAGGAGAATAGCCTCTCTAAGGTCCTTTGAAAATGTGCGTTCTCTTCTATGACGATAGAAGAATCCTACGTTATCCTAGAATTGTCAAAAATGCCATATGTCGACTGTGACATTTATCTGCTTGAATGATTAATGGGAAGGTGACTATTTACGTTAAACTACGTGCAATTAGGAACATATATTTAGAAAAGATTTAATTCACTTCTAATCTGCGCGTAGATTTGCATTTGTTGGTGCGATTAGTGGAGGAAAGCCTCTCTAAGGGCCCTTGAAGATATGCGTTCTCTCTTAATGATATTGAAGGATCCTAAATTAGTCTAAGATTATCACAATGCCCGTTCATGTGGATAAAGTTAAGTTATCTGCTCCAATATTTCATGGAATCGTGCATTTCTATGTTAAACTCGGTGCAACTAGGAAAAGTGTGATGTACTTCTGAATAGAGTTATTATACTTGAAATCCCCAAACAAATTTCCATTTATAAGTTCGAATAGCGAAGTAAAGCGTCTCTAAGGACCTTTGAATATAAACGTTCTCTCTAGTAAGATCTTAGAAAGTTCCTAAAATAGTCTTAATTTATCATAAACTTCGTCTTGACTGTACGAAATTAAAGTTATCCCCTCTAATAATCCATGGAAACGTGCTTTTCTTTGTTTAACTAGCTGCAAATTGGGAAAGTATAATATATTTGTGAATAGAGTTAGTTCACCTTTAATCAACGACTAAATTCGAAGTTTATATGTTGGAATAGAGAAAATAAGCTTCTCTAAGGACCTTTGAAAATGTGCATTCTCTGTTAAGGACATAGAACGATCCTAAATTAGCCTACAAGTATCATAAATGCCCTCTAATCTTATGAAGGTTAGAGTTATCTGCTCTAATAATTCATAGAAACGTGTCTTTCTATGTTAAACTAGGTGCAAGGAGGAAAAATGTAATACATTTCTGAAAAGAGTTAATTCGCTTCTAATCTGCTTATAAATTTGCATTCATTTGTTCGAATTAACGAAGAAGTGCCTCTTGAAGGACCTTGAAAATGTTCTTTCTTTCAAACTGACATAGGAAGAACCTTAATGAGTCTAAAATTATCTTAAATGCACTTTGATCTATCAAATTTTATGTTAACTCTCCTTGTAATTGATGGAAACCTTTCTTTCTTTTTAAATATTGTGCCAGGAAGAGTGATATATATTTATGAAATGTTAGTTAAACCCCTCTAATTAGACTAATTTGGGTTTATAAGGATGATAAATGGAGAAAAGCCTCAGTTAGGACCTTTGAAAATGTGCATGCTCTAACGGACATATAAAATTCCCTAATGATTCTAAAGTTATAATTAAAGTAATTCTGACGACTGTTATATATTTTCTCGTCTAATAATTCATGTTTTTCTAAGCTCAAGTATGTGCTTTGGGAAATATGTTATATATTTCTGGAAAATTAGTTGTCTTCTAATCTTGTTCTAATTTTATTTTTGTAACATCGATAAGCGTGGAAAAGCCTATCTGAAGACGTTTGAAATTGTTCATTTATGTAAAAAAATATAGAAGGATCCTAAATTATTCGAAAGTCTTAATATAAGTCCCTTTATTACGAGGACTGTTAATGTTATCTCTTCTAATAATTCACGAAAATGGGTTTAAATGGGTTTCCTACGCTAGACATGTTTATTTAGGAATTCTGTGACATAGCTTTGAAATGTTTATTTAACTCCATTCTCATCTAAACATTTCCAAATATTGTTATTGTTTTTGCCCTTCTAAGTCAGATTCACGCTTATGGGAACCAGTGCATCTTTGTGAGTTTATCTATATTGCTTAAAGGACCGTAATCTACGTCTCGCATCCTTATCTAACGAAAACTATTGGAATTATTATAGTATTGTAGAAATATTTTCCTAGGTTTAGGGCATCTCGCTGATACGTTCTGACTGCGTATGGAAACAGGGACCCATACCGAAGTCCAATGCGTTAGGGACTTTGCTGTTGGAGAGCTCCAGTTAGCATTATGTAATTCCTTAATGCATGAAATTGAGGTAAAATTTATCTGCTAATAGGAGAATAATTTACTATTGTGTTTAGGTTGTTATCCACTGAGTAATATTAAAGGTTCAATTTATTTACTTTTTTACGAATTCAGCTTAAGAGGGGCACAAGCTCATGATAGCAAGTACACGATATTTAATGAAAATTATCGCTGAAACTTCATGCAATACTGATTTGTAGGCGTTGCTAAGAGGAACTTCGCTGCATATTGTTGGAAATGCTTTAAAGTAATACTTCAAAAACGTAATGAAGATCGAGTATCAAGTGTCAAAGATAGCGACTCACTGTCAAAGCATTCAGTTGATATACAAAGGTGGTGCGTAAAATGGCAACTAAATCTTAATGTAAATAAAGGTCCTGTAGTAAATTCCGTCGTAAGGAAACAATTGCGTCAGAACCACACGCACAAATTATTGGAACGAATTTGAACGTAGTCGACCACGTTTAATATTTTGGAATAATTAAATTATTAAATTGGATCACACGTATTCGAAAATTATGCGATAAAGCAACTAAAAAGCTCGGTTTTACAAAGCGTGTTATAGGTAGTTGCGATGAAAAAGTTAGAGAGGGATGCTATTGCACACTGTTAAGCACCATCTATGGTGTATATATAGCATGGCAGAAGTATATGGGACCCAAAGGATGTAACGAATGCTCGCAAATTTGAGAAAGTGCAGCGCAAGGCGATACAACTTGTTAAAAGGTGCTAGGATAGAAAAGCAAGCATTAAGAAAATACTTTCAGACTCAGTCTAGGAATCATTGAAAGAAAGGAGATTTAGCTGCGATTCCTTGATTTAGCCAGATAAATTGTATCTACGGAAGATGTAATCGGTACTATGCGACCCCCTTCTGCTACTTCGGCCGATCCGAGCGTAAAATGCGAGAAATAGATGCAAGGACTATATATCTATAAATGGCACTCTCTTGTCCTGGGATTGAGAAATCGGTCCCGAAGGCGGATGAACCATTTGGCGATGGTCAACGGCATAGATGGCAGAAGGAAATGGGAAACCACTGCTGTAAAGATCGGAAAGGATATCCCTAGTAACGACAGTATGATTTGAGAAAATGCGGGCTTCAGTAATTTCATCCGGAGGTAAAAAGACCCCCCATTCGGATCTCCGGGAGGGGGCCACTGAAAACCGTATTTTTAACAAACGAGAGAAAGGTGATGAACTGAGAATAGGAAGTTGGAATGTTAGAACTCTTCTTCAGTGTGGTAAATATGAGAATTTAAAAATGGAAATGAAATGGAAGAAACTGGACGTGCTAGGAGTTTCTGAAGTGAGATGGTCTCAACCAGGAGACTTGTAGAGTGGAAATTTTAGATTCATTCACAGCGGAACTTGTAAAGATAGACCAGGAATTGGAGGAGTAGGAATAATGCTGAATGAGAAGATGGGACGCAGAGTAACGGGATATGTGCAATACAGTGAGAGGATTTTACTAGTGAAGATAGAAACAAAACCAAAGAACACTGTTATCATACAGGTGTACACGCCGACATCAAATCAAACAGATGAAGAGGTGGAGGCAATCTATGAAGGCTTGGAGGAACTTATGCGTGGGGTCAAGGGAGAGGAAAATTTGCTGATAATGGGAGACTGGAATGCGGTGGTGTGGAAAAAATCAGAAGATGGAATTGTAGGGGGATTTGGGCTTGGTAAAAGGAATGAGAGAGGAGATAGGCTTGTCGAGTTCTGCTCGGCGCACAGTCTCGTTGTGACCAACACCTTGTTTAAGCATCATCCTCGCAGGCGCTACACCTGGAAGACTCCTGGTGAATCAAGGAGATTACAAATAGATTTCGTACTAGTCAAAAGGAGGTTTAAAAACCAGGTAAAGGATAGTCGCAGCTATACTAGTCCAGATATAGATAGTGATCATAACCTACTGATGGCGAAATGTAATTTGAAACTCAACAAATTAAAGAGAAAGGATACAAGGAAATGGCAACTTGACAAACTTAAGAATAGCGATGTTTTGGCAGAATATAGAGAAAGAACAAATTATTCTCTAAATTTTTCAGGAAAGGATGATGTCAACATGAAGTGGAATATGGTGAAAGAGAAACTTTTATCGATAGCAGAGGATGTTGTCGGAAGGAAAACCACAGATAATAGAAAAGAATGGATAACACCGGAAATAATAGAGAAAATAAACAGAAGAAGGGAGTTGAAGGGTTCAACCAAGCACGAGAACATTCTAAAGTACAAGAAACTTAGAAATGAGATAACTAGAGATTGCAAGAATAATAAGGAGGAGAGATACGTGGATTGGACATCTACTATGACATGAGGGATTGGTGAAGACCATAATTGAAGGAATGGTGTAAGGCAAGAATTATAGAGGAAGACCAAGATTAGAGTATATGAAACAGATAATGGAGGACATGGAATGTAAATGCTATTTGGAATAGAAGATGGCGGAGGACAGAGAAAGCCGGAAGAACGTTTTAGGGATTCATTCTTTCCGCGAACGATACGCGATAACAATAAATTATGATGTCCTTCGAAGCCTTGGTGTTAACACCCCCTGCCACACGCAAAAAGGCGCCTTGCAGTGTATATTCGAGTATGTAGATGTATTCTTTTACTACTGGATAGCTACAACGTTAAGGTATTTACAAATATTTTCATCTATCTCTGTGAAAGAATAACTAGTATCACATAACTATGTTCCGTGGATGAATCTAACCTATCTTTTCAGAATGTTAATTATTCACGTATCTTATTCATCAACCTTTTTCTGTGTGAGCAAAGTTTATTTGAGAAATTCTATCCTAAATACTAAACATGTTTTAGAGCTAGATTGGAAAAAGAACTGTATTTCTTAAGCACTTTCCATTACACTTCCCTATCTATCTAGCACCTACTCTACCTTTAATGTCCTGATGTATTACCAAGTCTTACTCCTGGGCTTGTTGCACCGAGGTCCTTCCTGCTTTTCCTTGTATTCAGCCGATGATGGGGGGAAGGGAGGGTTTGGAGGGATTACCTAAAGCCCTAAGAAGTGGACCCCCCCAGTCCCTTGTGACGTGCATTGAGGTTCATCCCTATTCATGCATAGGGAGCCCTCTGCCACAGGTCCTGGAGCAAGCTCCGACCTATAGACGGATAGACCAATTGCCCAGCTGAGAAGTGAGGACTGAGTTAGCTCACCGCTGGAGAAGAAGGTGAAAGAAAGGCCCCTGAAAGAGATGCCTGCCTCTATAGGCCTCAAACGAGGCTAAGGACGAGAGATGCATGACTTCAATCGCCCCCTATAGAGCAGGTGGTCAATACATAGAAATGCACTTCTTTCTAAGCTACAGCAACCAAACACTGCCTCCAATACATTAAAATGTTATTTGGCAGAAAAGAACTACAACTTATCTAAAGAAATTCAGGTCCTACTGACCGAAAATTCATTGTCATAAAAGTTATTATTAATTGTCTCGAAAAATAAAGATATATGAGGCTGAATTGCAAAGTTAAAAAAACTACTTCACTAATAGGCATATGTTAGAATGAAATTCAGCCTAAGAAAGAACAGTTATTTATAGAAAGATTGCCTCATTTCTATGATAAAATAGATTTAATTGAAGATTCAGACTTACACGTGATTGTTGAGTTACGAGGAAAAAATCAAAGTACTTCAACCTGTACCTGCAGAGGGATGTCTCCATCAGGAGTTTTCAGGAGAAGATCACAAGTCTCTATACTCTACTGTAAAGGAAGGAATGCAATAAATTAGAATGGAACTCATTCTTATAGAATACATAGTTATTGCCTTGCATCTTGTTTTGTAATAGTAATTTTAAATACCCTAAATTAGCCTTTTAAAGAAAGCTCCAATGCATAGTTAATTTGATTGAAATAAATCTATCGCAAAATTAAGTTTTGAAAGATTTACAAACTGATATGACACTAAGTATACATTCATATGCACTCTTATGCTACAGCCACCATTAAATTCCTTCTAATGCATTGAAATCAAAACTGGCAGCATAAAGACCACTGAAGAATTGAGAACTTACTGTCTGTAAATATTATATATGAATATGAATAAATATAAAATTATGAATTAGATCTTTAAATACTTGTATGGAAAGTAAACTTCAGATGAGGTATGATAGAGACTTCAATAAATAATTATCTCCACTGAGATTAAGCTTAAGTTCCATTTCTTAATTAATTCAAAAGCCTTGGCCTCATTATGTACGGTTTCTTAATTGCAATAGAAAATTAAGAGGAATGAACTTGAATGTAAATAGAAAAGTCCTTGTTTACTCATAATGTCAACAACAGTCTGGAGGTCCAGAGTCAGTATTCACCTGCAAATAAAGAAAAAATAAATAAATTTAGGAGAATATCAATCACATTTACATTTGTATCTCGCAAATGGCAACACTCCATATTAATAGCATATTTTGTCGCAAAAATCAGTACTTTAAAATTTCTGGAAAATTGTGACTCTGTTCTTCCATTCATATGAGATTCCCAGCGGATGGTTTTGATCACCTCTAATAAAACGCTATCGAAATTATAATCTGCCTAGATACAATCATTTTTATCATTGGTTGACCTCCATTACGCAATTGCCCTCCCGGCGTCCTTCCTATTTTCCAGAATATGAATGAGAATGTGAAGTTACTCTGGACGCCATGTTTCTCTGGAGAATATCCTAATTAAAGGACAAATTTCTACTATTAAAGTGAAGCCTTCGTCAATTGTGTATCATATAGGTTTTCTAAAACAAAACTATAAGTATATACATCTAAATTTATAAGAAAAAAAATTTAAATGAATTCTCCTTACCTTTGCTCGACCTCCCCTCGGCCATGGTGCTTTCCCATTTCCAGAATGTGAATGCAATATTACTCTGGACACCATGTATCTCTGGAAGACATTCTATCCAATAGGAAATATTTCTTACTATTAAATGTAAGTCATCGCCAATTGATTACAGTATATATTTTCTAAGTTGATATAATAAGGATATATATCTAAAGATATAAAAGAAAATTAGAATGAATTCTCCTTATCTTTGGTCGACCTCCCCTTTACCATTGTGCTCTCGACTTCCTTCCACATTCCAGAATGTGAATGTGATGATACTCTGGACAGCATGATTCTCTGGAAAATATGACAATTAAAAAGAAAAATTTCTTGCCATTAAATTTGAGTCATTGTCATTTGAGTATAATCTATGTTTTTAAGTGAAGTTTCTAAGTCAAAATAATTAGGATTTATATCTAAATATATGACAAAAATATTATAATGAATTCTCCTTACCTTTCATAGATCTTAAATCGGATATTGTGCTCTCTACAACCTTAACCCGTTCCACAAGGTAAATGCGATGTTACACAGGAAACCGTAATTCTCTGGAAAATATTCTATCAAAAAGGCAAATTTATCTACGATCAAATATAAGCCATATTCGATAGTGCACAGTATATTTTTTCTAATTCAAACTAATTAGGATATATATCTAAATATATGACAAAAACATTAAAATGAATTATACTTATCATTGTTTTTCTTCCACTCGGTAATTGTCCTCCCGGCGTCCTTCCACTTTCCAGAATGTGAATGTAATAATATTCTGGTTCGAAAGTTTCTCCGGAGAATATTCTAATTAAAGGCCAAATGTCTTGTGATTAAATTTAAGCCATAATCAATTGTGAATAATATACGTTTTCTAAAGGAAAACTTTTAGTAAACATAACTAAATATATAAAAAAAAAATAAAATGAATTCTCCTTACCTTTGCTCGACTTCCCCTCTGCATTTGTCCTCACCACGTCCTTTCAAATTTCCCGAATTACAATGTAACTCTGGACACAATGTATCTGCGGGAAATATTCTATCAAATAGGTAATATTTCTTACCATTAAATGTAAGTCATCGTTAATTGTGTACAGTATATGCTTTCTAAGTCGATATAATAAGGATATATATCTAANATATATATATGAATAGAGTACATTCGCCCCTATTCTGCGCCTAAATATGCGTTTATAACTTCGAATAGCGATGAAAAGCATCTGCAAGGACCTTTGAAAATGTGCATTCTCTGTTAAAAATATAGCAGGAACCTAAATTAGTCTAGACTAATTGCCCTCTAAACTCTTTAAAGCTAAAGTTACCTGCTCTTATCATTCATGGAAATGTGTCTTTCTATGCTTAACTAGGTTCAAGTGTAATATATTTCTGAAAAGAGTTAATATTCCTCTAATTTCCGACGAAATTTGAATTCATAACTTCAAATAGTGGATAAAAGCCTCTCTAAGGACCTTTAAAAATGTTCTTTCTCTCAAACTGACGAAGAAGTATCCTTAATGAGTCTAACATTATCTTAAATGCCGTTTAATCTATCAAATTTGAAGCTATCTCCCCTTATAATTGATGGAAACCTTCCTTTCTATTTAAAATATTGTGCCAGGAAGAGTGATATATTTTTGTGAAATGTTAGTTAAATCCTCTCTTATTAGACTAATTTTGGGTTTATAAAGATGTTAATGGAGAAAAGCTTCACTTAGGACCATTGAAAATGTGCATGCTCTAACTGACATAGAAGATTCCCCAATGATTCGAAAGTTATAGTTTACTATACCACTTAATAAAAGTCACTTTACTCTGACNGCTCAACTAAGTGCTTTGGAAAATCTGATATATATTTCTGGAAAATTAATTAAATGTCCTCTAATCTGCTCCTAATTTTTCATTTGTAACATCGATAAGCGTGGAAAAGTCTCTCTAAAGACCTTTGAATATGTTCATTTACATAAAAACATAGAAGGATCCTTAATGATTCCCAAGTTATTATATAAGTCCCTGTACTCTGAGGACTGTTAAGGTTATCTCTTCTAATATTTGACGGAAATGGGTTTTCCTATGCTAGACATGTTTATTTAGGAATTCTGTGACATAGTGTTGAAATTTTTAGTAAACTCCTTTCTCATCTACACATTTCCAAATATTGTTATTGTTTTTGCCCTCCTAAGTTAGATTCACGCTTATGGGAACCAGTGTATCTTTGTGAGTTTATCTATATTTTACCATGCTTAAAGGACTGTAATCTATATCTCGCATCCTTATGTAACGAAAAGTATTAGAACTATGAAAGTATTGTAGAAATATTTTACTAGGTTTAGGTCATTTCGCTGGTAGGTTCTGACTGCGTTTGGAAACTGGGACCTTTACCGAAGTCGAATGTGTTAGGGACTTCGGTGTCGGAGATCCCCAATTAGCATTATGTATTTTCTTAATGCATGATATTAAGGTGAAATTTATCTGCTAACAGGAGTATAATCTACTATTGGGTTTAGGTTGTTATCCACTCAGTTCTATTAAAGGCTCAAATTATTTACTTTATTTGGCTCACGAATCCAGATTAAGAGAGGCACCAGCTCATGATAGCGAGTACATGGTATTGAATGAAACTTCACGCATTGCTGATTTGTAGGCCTTGCTAAGAGAAGCTTCGCTGAATATTGTTGGGAATGCTTTAAAGCAATACTTCAGAATAGTAATGGATATCGAGTATCAAATGACAAAGATAGCCGCTCACTGTCAAAGGATTTAGTTGATATACAAAGGCACAGGCAATATATGATGTAGCGGATATAATGCGTTCACCATGCTACATAGGCCGTTCCGATAATG
>APVN02035410.1:0-14058 GCA_000376725.2 Ladona fulva
CTAATCTTAAATTGATCTGTTTATTCCAACATTAAAAACTACGAAACACTGTGCCTAACTTCTGAAATTCTCTAAACGTTTGAGCCAACTTCGGAAAAGAAACAACATGCTCAGCCTCACAAGTGTTGTTAATGCTTTTTCAAGGGAATGACAAATGTGTTGTAAGGATTGTTAAATGTACAAGCGGTTGTAGATGCGATTCATCCGTTGTAGAATAATATAATTGTATATCATAGATGGTACTTAAATTGTGAACTTGTAATATTATGCAATTTTGATATGTAAGACAGAGCTTTTTAAATTGTGAAAAAGAATGTTCAATTAAATTATGGAATTGTAAATGTTTAAAATATCAATTGTAAGTGTTGTAAAATATTGTAGTTAGTGGACAAAAGTTAGAATATACGTAGTAGAATTTAGTAATTTAAGGTAATTGTAGTATTGTATGTTAGTTGGAAGTAAGTTAAGTAATGTACCGTCGCCATCTGACCTGTGGTCATCCTTCGGCGGAATTGTATAATAGTAGTAATATTACTAATAATAATAATAATAATAATAAGCAGAAGTTCCAGGAATAATAAAAAAGGACCGTTACGTCCATACGACAACATGAAATTAACTTATGAGAACTTAATAAAGATACGAGAGAGAATTTGTACTTAATCAAAGAAATCGAACAATAATCTAAAGCTACATTTGGTAAAAATCTCAAAATATTTGGGTTTCTTTAAGCGAAAGCCTTTTCCGAAAACTTTGTAGTTGAAAAGCTAATGATAAACATAAGACAGCGTGAAAATTATTAAGTTTAAAATACGAATCGATCATAAAAAAATCCATCTAATAATCCTGCCTGTTGCAAACGAGTTCGAATCTTTCACGCAGTTCATTTCTGATGGGCTTTAGCGGCTTCCAGTTCTTCTTCGCACATTTTCTCCGCCAACGACTTATCACCAATCTTTATGAGCTTAAAGACTAGAAGCATCTGCGCGAAAATGCACTACTACATGCTCTCTTTTTCCGGACTTCATAATCCTGTATAAATACTAATAATACGACTTTATTCGGGCGAGATTGAGGCTATCAAGTCTCTTCTTACGTCTAACCCTTCGTCAAATGAAATATAAAAAGAGATAGCTTGAAAATACTGTGCAGAAGAGAACTACTTTGTGGGTTTAAAAACCCAAGTTGGCACTCAGGACGATATACACCACAGCTGGAAAACACACACAAGAAGGGGAGTGTGAAAAACCTGGAAGATCTACTGAAATTATGCAAACTAACTGAATTTTAAGGAAAATGCAGGTTAAATCACTTACAAAAAGCAAACAAATGGTACTGACACATTGTCTATGTAAGTACCCTGCAAGCTGCCTTTCGGCGTGTGGCAGGGGGTGCATGCACCTCTGATTCTCCAGAATGGAAGTGGACAAGCTGTAACCCGGGTCGCAGCATTGCAAGGGGTAGCCAATGCTGGTTGCATATTTCGCAGGGGTGAGAAAAGCTTTTGAGAGAAATCGTCTGCGACGCATGAACGGAGGACAATATGCAGGAATTGGAGTCTTGGGAATCAGGGATATAGTATTTCATTGCTAATGTAAATTAGATAAAGTCCAGTTCTAGTTCAAATATAATTTCTACTCCATTTCAATGGGGATTGATAGAAATAGAGATGCGATGTAATTGAATACAAAATTGTCTATTTCTATATATATGTAAGTATCCTGCAAGCCGCCATTCGGCGTGTGTTGGTGCATGCACCATGACTCTATTTCCCTAATCGATTACTTTCGCTTATCGTTCGCGAATAGTTAAAAATAATAGTTCTTGAATCGATTGGTTCTGGCATCTATTTCCCTGATCTTTCTCGCAGTATCGGAACGACCTATGTAGCATGGTGGACGCATTACATCGGTTACATCATCTCTGAACGTGCTTTCTCTATAAATTTATCGAGTAAATTAATCATTACATAACAACTAGAAATATTTATAAATAAGATATTATATGAATATAAAATTTACTTTCACCTAACCATGTAAAAGGCTTGACAATGAGTATAATGTTACCAATAATTAAGCAACTACAATCTTAAGGCAGAAATGAAGAAGTCTGCCGTAGCAGGGAATCGAACCCGGGTCCCCAACTCTCCGGGTAGGTGCTCTTACCAAGCATGTGAACCATGCGTGTCTGATACATTGCAATCTAAGCTGCATTAAAATTTTACACATATATGAAAAGCTGAATATATAAAATCCATAAACCACTAATATTTTCAGGGATATATCCCCGAACTTTTCCACGACATATCTATCATAAAATTACTTCTCGACCCTTCCGATGGAGAGCGTGATGAGAAATGAGCAAGGAGATTCAAGGGGAAACGAAATCACACAAGGAAAAACAGCATACTCCGTACTTTCATTCATTTACATCGAGTACAGTTCATTGCAGCAGATTAATGAATGAAATAGAATTGTAAAAGGTTGGGGAAAAGGACGTGCAAAAACCAAGGGAATGCTTGGAAGTGGATAGCGAACAGTCCAAAACGAAAGGGAAACAGGGAGGTGTGAGATAAAGGAGGGGGATTATATATCTCACAAGTCTTATGACCAACACCCCGATCAAAAATTCGTTTCCGCCAATTAAATGACATTTCCACCTCTTCGCTTTCTGGTATAAAGCTCAGAACTCTTGGAATTTTCAAACTTTATTTCCTCGAAAAAGTCAGCGTGGCAACCGATTATCTCCAGCGTTCTCATGGTAATATTAGTAAACAACAGTGCGTTTGGAATAAAATTAACGCCAAAATTTCTCGAAAATGTGAACTTGGACCCTTTTAAATACCTACAGATTTCAGCGAAGAGAGAGTGAGAAGAGTGGAATTCGGAAGAATACAAAATCGAAAGGCACAGATCGATGGCGAACAGCTGAAAGAAGTCTATTTTCAGAGCGGAATTATCTCACCGCTATGAGGAAGGCCCAGAGAACCATAAAAAACGCGGTTATTTGTTTTTTCCTCGGAATCTTAATCGCTATCGGAAGCCAATGAAGAAGCAAAATACAAAAGGAAAACAAACGCGAACGGAGCCTTGAGGGGAAGATACACCACCCTTAATTATTTACGAAATAATCCCGCGGTAATAGATCATCATCTCCGTGCATCCGCGAAATTTTAGAGCGGCCGTAACAACGCCCCTATTATAAGTCTACCATAACGAAGAATTCGACTTCCGGTTGACGTCATCCTCGGAAATTCCGCGTCGAGAGGGCGGCACCGTCTTCGCGCGGAATTCCATCGATAAAAGGGGAGCCCATGGATACGCGGAACATCTTCATCTTCATTACTCCGAGACTTCACTCCTTTTATACGAAGCCTCTGAGACGAAAACATTTGCTTAAGAGTAATTCAACACAACTTTCGCAGGGCGACAGAGCCTTTGAATGGATGCACGAATGAGACAAAAATGAGAGATGATATTCGTTGAAATGGGTGTTGCGGAGAATAGTAGAGATTTGGTCCGCGGCTACGATGATTTAGTAACTAAACGCGATAAATTGGTTGTTGGGCAGGGCTGAGATTCGTATTATTATTATTATTATTAATTGACCGTTATTGTTGGATATAATGCAGAAGCTTTAGAAGTGTTAAACTGTTTGTTAAACAAAAATTAGAAGTATGCCTTACTGGAATCGGAGAGTGCATTACATTAATAATCTATTTCGATTTCTCCTCATCGATATTTATCTCGGAAACAAAACTCATTTATCTCGGGATGCGTATTCCCTGGGTATAAAAGACCTTGCGTATAAAGGAACATAAACAAAACTTTTGTCATATTTTTACGACCGGATAACTGTTTTCCTCCCCTATCACGCACGCTCCGATTCCAGTAAGGCACACTTCTAATTTTTGTTTAACAAAAAGTTAAATACTTGTAAGATTACAGCTTTCTATACAGCAATACTCGTAACAATGACAATTAAATATGACAAATCTCAGCCTAGCCCAACAACCAATTTATCGTGTGTAGTTAATAAATCATCGTAGCGTCCAATCGCCGCGGACCAAATCACTGCAGACCAAATTACCGGCTGCGGCATCCAGTGTTATAACAAACAGTAAGTCGCAGTAAGGATGAACAACGTAGGATGGCATGAGTGCGTATATACACAACTTTCGCCCCAATCCTTGGATTGGCAAGCAAATATATTCACCATCTCAACTTCAGCCCAGTGACGCATAACTTCCCATACTCAAACCTTAAACATAACAGGAAAATAATTTTGCCCAAATAGTTCCCGAAGAGAAAGTAATGGTTTCAGGCGTAGCTATGAGGGATTCCTTCAGAAAAGAAACCAACTTGGTAAAATTCTACTTGATAAATTTAATTTACGAAAGGTTTCGTGAACCTAGCTGATCATTACGTTAATAAGACATAAATACAAGCCAGAACGTAACTTAGATCGTCCATAGAACTTCCTAATTAAAAAATTCCTAAGTTATTTTCTTCAATCTGATGCAAGTTTCCGATTTTTAATACTTTTTGTGAAATAATGAAATCGTGTCAATTCGTCAAAGAGGAACTTAAAAATGAATGTAGTTTCTGTACTTCTCTCATTATTATTAACCGGAAATTATATTAGTAATAATGATTGAGACCCCCGGATAGCCAAGTGGGCAAAGCGTTCGAATTCGGTGAAAGCGGTCCCGGGTTCGATTCCCGGTGGGGGCCTACGTGCAAAAAGATCTTAGCTGTCGAAGCACTTTTAACAATACTACTACTAATAATTGATGTATTGGTAATAATAATCAGAGTTAATATTAGCTATGCGACTCCCTGCTACTTCGACCGATTCGACAAGGAGCGTAACAAAAGAGAAATATATCCTAGGACAACTCGGTTTAATGATGCATTCTTTCCGCTAAAATAAGCTAAAATTTTATAGCTCGAACCCTTTGTTTTTACACCCCATGCCATACGCCGAAAAGAGGCTGGCAAGTTATCAACGCATACGTACACGTTCAACTTCATTCGCGGACTCCTAAAGTGTGTGCGCAATTGGGTATGCGTATATACATAAAGGTTACGATTTGCAGAAATACCGCATATCCCCAATTCTAAAAAGACGCACCCTTTTTCGCGCATTTAGAACTTCCGAAGTTCTGGTGCGTCTGACAATCATATTCGAGAAAATACGCCATTGAATTTCGACCTTAGCAAATTTCCTTTGCGTAAGACTCGTCCACAGGTATTTTCCTAAGCTCCATTTCTATTCCTAGCTCTATAAACACCCCTCTTCGGAATTTCATTCACCGCATTCAAGGTTTCCCTCGGCATTCGTCACCCTTTCGGGCCACTGACATTTCCACCCCACATTATCTTCGTCATTCTTCTTCCATACGTCATGTAAATATATGCGTCAAAACAACACAAAAAACAAAATCAACTATCTCTTGAGGCCTTCTTACTAAGCGTGCGGATGGAGATCTTTACGTACAGAAAATATCGAATACCTTCTGAGTAATACGGAAATTACAGTGAGGAGCACTACTGTGTTGTATACACCGCTTAATTTGTCATGGCCACGTAACCTACATTTAACAATAACCCACAATTGACGTTTTCTGCGATAAAACATACCCTTTCACTGAAACTGGTTATTTTAACTATAAAGGGGAGATCAAGAAAAGCTTTTTGTGTTATTGTAAAATAGTTAAGTTATTTGTGCAAATTTCTACGTATGATGACGTTGAGTTGATAAAATAATATGTAACTTGGCAATAAATAATCAAAACTTATGAGCAATAAATGTCAGTAAATATGAAAGATACCAAAATACTGTTGCATCAATCGAAAGAAATTATTGTATATTACTACATCGTATGTCTTTTATATATTTTTGTATATAGTAAGATGTTATGTTAAAATGCACTCAGGAATAAGACTTTCAAAAGGAAAGGAACGAAAATATATGTGTTTTACAATGGTTACTGGCCATTCATAGAGGATGCCTCCTGACACAAGTCGAACACCAGGAAAGTATCGATCAATAAATAAAGGATTTTTGTAGAATCTTAATCAATAACGACAAAACTGACAGTTTTCTAAGCCGCTGAAACAACGGCTCCAGTTGAATTATACATTCGTTACTACACTCGATAACTCTCAAAAAAAGCAAGGTAGTGCATCCTTTATACGTACGCTAGAAATTGAACACTCAGTGCATCTGTGGACCAGGATGGGAAGCACGAAATTGGAATGATTACTTCGTAAGAGTGTAAGACGGTCACTGTAATGGGAAATTCGCCGCTCGGCGACTAAAACAGAGGCAGTGGAGGAATGCTTAGATGATCGAGGCTGTAGGAGACGTAAAAATCCAGAGAAGGAACATTCCAAGGATTTGTGGAGGTACAAGGGCGTCCGTTGCTCAACCCACGGATTTCTCAGAGAGAAACTCGGAGAGGTAAGGAAGGGCTGCTGTGTAGGAATGTGCGACAAGAGAGAGGAGCGGGGTTTTCCCGAGAGAGGGCGAGAGCGGCGACGTGGCGCCGAAGGAAGCCGAAAACATTCCTCTGGGATGAATGGACAGCGGCGTGGGAGGCATCTCCATGGCGACAGCCCTTCTTGGCAACGAGCCCACAATGAGGAACGCCGAGGAAATCCCGACCCGTGTCTCAATTGCTGCGATTGAGTGTCCGGGAATTCTTCAATGACCGTGATCGCCGTCTCAGCCGTTTCAAAACACATATTTTAGACGTGTGTATACACGCGCGAGTATCCCTTTTCGGGCACATCCGTGAGAGGCGCTATTTCACACACAGCGAGGTATCTCTTTCCTAAACTCAGAGGACTATATGGAAATTCAGGGAGCGAAACGAATTACTGCAGGCGCAGGGTTGCTAAGCGAGGGCTTCATCTCTATGGGTGTATCAATAATACTGAGTTAA
The DNA here is from genome assembly GCA_000376725.2 of Ladona fulva. Lineage (NCBI taxonomy): Eukaryota > Metazoa > Arthropoda > Insecta > Odonata > Libellulidae > Ladona > Ladona fulva. The sequence goes on from APVN02035410.1 coordinate 6,950, forward strand.
AAAAGTAGAGTTGTCCCGGTTTTTCGCTTCATTGAATAAATTTATATTTGTTAAGTCCACATTACATGTTCATAGGATATATTAGACTGTAAAGTCCATCTGGTCCTGCTANACGCGATAAATTGGTTGTTGGGCAAGGCTGAGATTCGTATTATTATTATTATTAATTGACCGTTATTGTTGGATATAATGCAGAAGCTTTAGAAGTGTTAAACTGTTTGTTAAACAAAAATTAGAAGTATGCCTTACTGGAATCGGAGCGTGTATTACATTAATAATCTATTTCGATTTCTCCTCATCGATATTTATCTCGGAAACAAAACTCATTTATCTCGGGATGCGTATTCCCTGGGTATAAAAGACCTTGCGTATAAAGGAACATAAACAAAACTTTTGTCATATTTTTACGACCGGATAACTGTTTTCCTCCCCTATCACGCACGCTCCGATTCCAGTAAGGCACACTTCTAATTTTTGTTTAACAAAAAGTTAAATACTTGTAAGATTACAGCTTTCTATACAGCAATACTCGTAACAATGACAATTAAATATGACAAATCTCAGCCTAGCCCAACAACCAATTTATCGTGTGTAGTTAATAAATCATCGTAGCGTCCAATCGCCGCGGACCAAATCACTGCAGACCAAATTACCGGCTGCGGCATCCAGTGTTATAACAAACAGTAAGTCGCAGTAAGGATGAACAACGTAGGATGGCATGAGTGCGTATATACACAACTTTCGCCCCAATCCTTGGATTGGCAAGCAAATATATTCACCATCTCAACTTCAGCCCAGTGACGCATAACTTCCCATACTCAAACCTTAAACATAACAGGAAAATAATTTTGCCCAAATAGTTCCCGAAGAGAAAGTAATGGTTTCAGGCGTAGCTATGAGGGATTCCTTCAGAAAAGAAACCAACTTGGTAAAATTCTACTTGATAAATTTAATTTACGAAAGGTTTCGTGAACCTAGCTGATCATTACGTTAATAAGACATAAATACAAGCCAGAACGTAACTTAGATCGTCCATAGAACTTCCTAATTAAAAAATTCCTAAGTTATTTTCTTCAATCTGATGCAAGTTTCCGATTTTTAATACTTTTTGTGAAATAATGAAATCGTGTCAATTCGTCAAAGAGGAACTTAAAAATGAATGTAGTTTCTGTACTTCTCTCATTATTATTAACCGGAAATTATATTAGTAATAATGATTGAGACCCCCGGATAGCCAAGTGGGCAAAGCGTTCGAATTCGGTGAAAGCGGTCCCGGGTTCGATTCCCGGTGGGGGCCTACGTGCAAAAAGATCTTAGCTGTCGAAGCACTTTTAACAATACTACTACTAATAATTGATGTATTGGTAATAATAATCAGAGTTAATATTAGCTATGCGACTCCCTGCTACTTCGACCGATTCGACAAGGAGCGTAACAAAAGAGAAATATATCCTAGGACAACTCGGTTTAATGATGCATTCTTTCCGCTAAAATAAGCTAAAATTTTATAGCTCGAACCCTTTGTTTTTACACCCCATGCCATACGCCGAAAAGAGGCTGGCAAGTTATCAACGCATACGTACACGTTCAACTTCATTCGCGGACTCCTAAAGTGTGTGCGCAATTGGGTATGCGTATATACATAAAGGTTACGATTTGCAGAAATACCGCATATCCCCAATTCTAAAAAGACGCACCCTTTTTCGCGCATTTAGAACTTCCGAAGTTCTGGTGCGTCTGACAATCATATTCGAGAAAATACGCCATTGAATTTCGACCTTAGCAAATTTCCTTTGCGTAAGACTCGTCCACAGGTATTTTCCTAAGCTCCATTTCTATTCCTAGCTCTATAAACACCCCTCTTCGGAATTTCATTCACCGCATTCAAGGTTTCCCTCGGCATTCGTCACCCTTTCGGGCCACTGACATTTCCACCCCACATTATCTTCATCATTCTTCTTCCATACGTCATGTAAATATATGCGTCAAAACAACACAAAAAACAAAATCAACTATCTCTTGAGGCCTTCTTACTAAGCGTGCGAAAGGAGATCTTTACGTACAGAAAATATCGAATGCCTTCCGAGTAATACGGAAATTACAGTGAGGAGCACTACTGTGTTGTATACACCGCTCATTTTGTCATGGCCACGTAACCTACATTTAACAATAACCCACAATTGACGTTTTCTGCGATAAAACATACACTTTCACTAAAGCTGATTATTTTAACAATAAAGGGGAGATCAGGAAAAGATTTCGGTGTTATTGTAAATTAGTTCAGTTATTTGTGCAAATTTCTACGCATGATGACGTTGAGTTGATAAAATAATATGTAACTTGGCAATAAATAATCAAAACTTATGAGCAATAAATGTCAGTAAATATGAAAGATACCTAAATACTGTTGCATCAATCGAAACAAATTATTATCGTATTAACAATCAATCATCGTATGTCTTTTATATATTTTTGTATATAGTAAGATGTTATGTTAAAATGCACTCAGGAATAAGACTTTCAAAAGGAAAGGAACGAAAATATATGTGTTTTACAATGGTTACTGGCCATTCATAGAGGATGCCTCCTGACACAAGTCAAACACCAGGAAAGTATCGATCAATAAATAAAGGATTTTTGTAGAATCTTAATCAATAACGACAAAACTGACAGTTTTCTAAGCCGCCGAAACAACGGCTCCAGTTGAATTATACATTCGTTACTACACTCGATAACTCTCAAAAAAAGCAAGGCAGAGCATCCTTTATACGTACGCTAGAAATTGAACACTCAATGCATCTGTGAACCAGGATGGGAAGCACGAAATTGGAATGATTACTTCGTAAGAGTGTAAGACGGTCACTGTAATGGGAAATTCGCCGCTCGGCGACTAAAACAGAGGCAGTGGAGGAATGCTTAGATGATCGAGGCTGTAGGAGACGTAAAAATCCAGAGAAGGAACATTCCAAGGATTTGTGGAGGTACAAGGGCGTCCGTTGCTCAACCCACGGATTTCTCAGAGAGAAACTCGGAGAGGTAAGGAAGGGCTGCTGTGTAGGAATGTGCGACAAGAGAGAGGAGCGGGGTTTTCCCGAGAGAGGGCGAGAGCGGCGACGTGGCGCCGAAGGAAGCCGAAAACATTCCTCTGGGATGAATGGACAGCGGCGTGGGAGGCATCTCCATGGCGACAGCCCTTCTTGGCAACGAGCCCACAATGAGGAACGCCGAGGAAATCCCGACCCGTGTCTCAATTGCTGCGATTGAGTGTCCGGGAATTCTTCAATGACCGTGATCGCCGTCTCAGCCGTTTCAAAACACATATTTTAGACGTGTGTATACACGCGCGTGTATCCCTTTTCGGGCACATCCGTGAGAGGCGCTATTTCACACACAGCGAGGTATCACTCAGAGGGAGGACTATATGGAAATTCAGGGAGCGAAACGAATTACTGCAGGCGCAGGGTTGCTAAGCGAGGGCTTCATCTCTATGGGTGTATCAATAATACTGAGTTAAAAAAGTAGAGTTGTCCCGGTTTTTCGCTTCAATGAATAGATTTATATTTGTTAAGTCCACATAACATGTTCATAGGATATATTAGACTGTAAAGTCCATCTGGTCCTGCTACCATATCTCGATGAATGAAATATTTATCATTTGTCTCTTGGTACGTGATGGAGAAAAATGTATCTTTTATTTAATTTTAGAGTTGTACCCCGCAAGCCGCCAGTGGCGTATGGCAGGGGGTGTACACCTTATCTAATCTACTCTATTAGATTCCCTGATGCTACTCGGAAAGAACGACCAGAAGTAATTGTATGTTTTAGCGATCATTTCCTTGTATTTCTTGGTCGTCGCCTCTCGACGATCGCGCTTGTTGTTTACCTGAATGACAATATCTTTTACTATGCCTAAAAATTCTGGACCGATGAATTTTCCGAAAAGCTTTCGTCGGTAATCAGATCTCCTCTCCTGCAGTGAGTTCCATCCGAGTGATTTTATCATGGCCGTAACGCTACTGTCGATCTTGAAATCTCCACTGACAAAACGGGCTGCTCTACGTTAAACCATCTCTAAATCTAACCCTACTTCGTGTAGATTCCAGCACAGCAGTATTCAAGACTTAGTCGAATGAGGGAAAAGTACGCAATTTCTTTGACTCTAGATGGGCATTCTCTCAGGGTTCTACTTCTTCATCTTTGCATTCTATTCGCTTTTCCTGTAGACTCTCGAATATGTTGCTTGGACGATAAACTACTGCTGAATGTAGCTCCCAGGTATTTACTGTGACGCACGTACTCTAAGGAATATCCTGAAATCTAGTATTGTTCGCCAAAAACGTTAGTGGAACGCGTGAAAGACATAGCAACGCATTTCTTCGCATTTAAACATTTCTTTTCAGTCTTCTTTACGGCTGTGATGAGATGAAAGCCGCTGAGGTATGAGTTATGCATAATAATAACATTAATTAAGGTTTCTACATATGCAATGTTACGAAAAGTGTTACTCATAGAGTCATTGTGCTTCACTAACGTGGGCTTGTTCTGCTTGTAGCATTCTGGCTCAGTGAGGAAAAAAAGGGCAAACTACCTCACTCCTCATCTTGCCTAGTAAGTCTCATTTCCCTTTCCTAGCTCTTCGTAGCTGAAGGTGGAAGGGGTGAGGTCCCAATCGGCCTGAATACTTTACAGAATCCTTCCATCATTCTGTGTAATTTACAGAAATACTTTGCAATGTAATTCAAAACTGGTTAATTTATTCCTGCCTTAATGATGCAACTAAGGTTTCTATGGGATGTATTCATATATATGAGTACTTAAAGAAAAATTCGATTTTTTATTAATAATTCCTAGCGAGCGTTTTCTCAATTTGATCTTTACGCAGCCCTCTAGACGGTATGCTATTTCAAAATATAACATTATAAACTCACAGCTATGACTGCTTTGCTTTTTGTGGAAGCCTTTATTTGTGAAAATGCACAACGAAAGATGAAATGCTTAACTTTATAAATATTTCACGGTTTATAAAAAAATTCAGACTGGTTTCAACGACATCTTAAGGTGCCTGACCTTATTGTTTCTGGTCCTGCTTTTTTCCGATTCTTTAAAGAAGAGACCCGCACTGCATTTGCAAATTTAAACACCTCGGGAAAATATTTCAACGATTCTAATGAACGTTTTTATGTGACTATTCTTTTTAAACTCTCTCTAAGTTCCAGTTAAAACGAAATAACCCCGCGAGTATCATCTGTTCAGCGTCTCCAAGGAATGGTGATTCACTCCGGTCATAATTCCCATTCTATTCGGAGAATGCAGCTACATATATCTCCATCTAATTTAGACTCGCCTTCACTTCGTTTCTTCCGTGCATTGCCCTGGAATCGCTTATTTTCCAACCGCCGAATTATTTGTTATCGCATTCCACCGTACTGATTTCTAGCCCAATATACTCAATTTAATTTACTCTCTTTAAATGAACCTGTAGGGATCCAAATAAGCCGAGAAAATGCCATCTGGAGGCTTCTTAAATAAGACTAAAAATTGCAAACGAAATAACACAATGCGAAACAAATGCATAGTTTGGCGAAAGGTGAGTGAAACAGATAACATTAGGAATTAAGTTGGAACTGACTCATACTCGACTACATGCGTAATCGTCCTTCACTCGACTTGGATACTTAAGCTGTTTACCTCACCAGCTTTTCTGAAATCATCTCCCGAATAGTAAAACCGCGCTGTGATTCCAAGAAAATACCATTACTAACAAAGACAGCATTAGTAATGAGCCGAATACTTCCCAAAGAGTCCACTGGTCTAAATCTTTCCATCCTCTGGTTTCCAGATCATTATACAAACATTCCAAACTCGGGTCCAAGAAATTTTCCATTACCGCGCTATGGCCTGTCACAGTAATCATATTTTCCTGAGACTTACTCAGCTCCTTCTGGCGCAGTTATAATTAACGGTTCCCACTCGTAATATCTTTCTGTCCATTAGGGCGACAAAGTTTATTAAACGACATACGTTTTGTTAAAAAGTGCTACGATAGAGAAGCAAATGTAACGCAAATGCTCTCAGACGCAGGTTGGGAATCCTTGAAAGAAAGGAGATTAGAAGCTAGGCTTCGATTGTTAGATAAATTCAGAGGAAATTCATTTTTGGAAGACGTAATTGGTATTATGCGACCCCCCTGCTACTTCGGCCGATCCGACAGTGAGCGTAAAATAAGAGAAATAGACGCGAGGACAAGTCGTTTTAGGGACACTTTTTTTCCGCGAACGATACGCGATAATAATAAATTAAAGAAGTAATTCTACTCTTGGTGTTTATACCCCCTGCCACACGCCGGAAGGCGGCTTGGAGGGTACTTATGTAGATGTAGAAAGCAATCCCTTACACTCCTACACTGCTGAAAATCGAATACTTCCAAATCTGATCAAATATCTCCATCGATAGAGACGGGTTAATTTAAACAATAGGAATCCCTATATCAGAGTAAACAGATAGATAGACAGACCCTTTATTGGCGAGGTTAGGCCCATATGGGCCTCTTTTCCACCTAACTTCGTATGTCATTGTGATATGTATTATTGATGATTCAGGCCCCCACAAGAAATTAAGAGGAAACATTCGAAACATCAAATACATTAAAAGCAAATGTCCGTCCGTCCCCCTATCTATCTCAGAAACGGCTTGACTTAGAGATCTGAAGCAAACTGCATTGTGTTTCTACGATGCTGAGACCCACAGCAAAGCTATTCTCGTCTCTGTAAAGGCCTGGGTTCGACACCAGGAGCAAATAATACGTTTCCATAACAGGTGAACGTACATTACGTTCTCATGACTTGCAGAGGTTGCTTCTTTTACAAAATTAAATCAGAAACAATGGTCCTACGAAATTGAGACAAGTGTCACAAGAAAGGAAAATCTTCATTGAATCTTAATTTAGTCGTGAAACATTCACATAAATTCGAAATTGCGAGAACTCTGATAAAATAGACGGAAATGCAAGACTTTTTCGGGAATAAACCATTGTTGATCGTTGATTTCATGAGTTATCTCATGTAAGTACACGGGGATATCAAGTTCTTATTTTTTTCTATAAGAAATGT
>KZ310148.1:0-14651 GCA_000376725.2 Ladona fulva
ATACTATGTCCGGTTTCGATCGGAATTCGTAATCATCAAAGAACCATAAATTCTTACAAAACATATTTATACTAGGAAAAGGGAGGGGGAGAGTTCCATTTGCCGCGGTGATTTGGACCGCTACGATTTGGTCCCACGACAATTTGGTCCCCCGATAAATTGGTTGTTGGGCAAGGCTGAGATTTGTCATAATTAATCGTTATTTGCTGGTAGAATGCAGAAATCTTAGAAGTATTTAACTGTTGGTTAAACAATAATTAGAAGTATGCCATACTGGAATCGGAGCGTGCAATGCGGGAGGAAAACAGTTATCCGGACAAAAAATATGATAAAAGTATTGTGTATGTTCTTTTATACGGAGGGTTTAAGTATTTTATACGTAGGGAATACTCATCCCGAGATAAATGAGTGTTGTTTCAGAGATACCTATCGATGAGGAGAAATCGAAATAGATGATTAATCTAAATGGTACGCTCCATACAGATGATAACGTAAATGAAAATAGATGATTAATTAATGTAATGTACGCTCCGATTCCAATTAGGCATACTTCTAATTTTTGTTTAGCAAACAGTTTAATACTTATACGATAATATGTCTGCATTCTATCCAGCAGTAATGATAACAATTAATTATGACAAATCAGCCTTGCTCCACAACCAATTTATCGCGTGTTGTTACTAAACCATCGTAGCACACAGTCACCGTGGACCAAATCGTAGCGAACTATATCACCGGGTGCCGAGCCCCCACATGTAATCGAACCCAGGACCGATTTCACCCTAAATATTTACCTCTACCTTTCAGGAAGAAGAGGGGGAATTTGATTGGGATATGAGTACGCAAGGAAAAATATTGGCAGCATATTTCTATGGTTATGTGGTGACTCAATTCTTCGGAGGCTACTCAGCGAGTCGCTGGGGCGGAAGGCACGTTGTAGGTGTGGGCTTAGCTGTTTCTGGCGCCCTCACCATCATCAGTCCACTGGCAGCAAGAGGAGATGCTTGGGCACTAATTGTTGTGAGGGCACTAGAAGGTGCCTTTTCCGTAAGTTCCAATTCACTAGTTTTCACTACTTCAATAAGTTAAATTTTCAGTTCGAAGCCTTATCAATTCTACCGATCTGAACTTATAACTATCCTCACTAGATTTTACACTGTAGATATATTCACGAAAAGGTGAGTTTTATAATAAAAAGGCAGTGTGTTATCGTATGAATACAGTAAACCGCTAAAGTGACCACTAGCAGGACCACCTAAAAGAANTTTTGATGAAGGTGTAGATCAAATAAAGAAATAAAACACCTTTTCTTCTTTTAACACGTTCACTGCGGAAACCTAAATTTCCAATGCATTTATCACTCCAACGGTGGAGTGATCCGCAGTGAACTTGTTAAAGTAATTTTAAGAAGACGGCTCCGCAGTTGGCTTACTTGATTTATGGTTTTTCAATACCGACGAGGAGTGATATTTTCCGATACCATTACCCTTTTATTTACATTGAGAAACAAGTTGCTGTACAGTTCTCTTTTGCCCTTACCTCGCCTCTACCGACATAAATACCGGGATTTTTCCTCTAACCAAAGAGGACTGTCTGCCATCAGTGCATAGAAAAATAATTCAACTGGAGAATTTTAATACGGAACCTGAGGATATATATCTCTATCCATACTTGAATGCAGTAATATTTTATCAAAGTTCTCAGTAAGGGAATTTAGCGAAATTGGGATGAGAACATTTGTTGCGTACACTCTGCGAGTTAAAATATGAATTAATTCTGCTTTCTCCCACTTCCTTCATTAGCAATTAGTTTTCCTCCCATTCCTGTTACTTGGTAACAAATTTCTTTTATTACTTTCATTACTTACTGACAGATCACGTTTTATTTTCCACATTCAGAGAAATAAGACACGTTACGTTTACCGATAAAACATTCAAGACGAAATACATTTATTAAACATATCTAAGGAATATGGTAACAAGCAACTATTAAATATATTAACTACGGAGGTCGGCGCTAGAGTACGTGTTCGGGTTATGCCGCAATAATAAATTGAAATTTAAACACAGCGGTTTAAATTTAATAAGAAAGCGTAAACAAATACTATGATAATTTTTTGAGAGGATACATTTTTCTCTCCAAAATCCAAGAAATGAAGACAAAAGCGTACTTTTTCTTATTATTATTAACGCGCTTATTCACATAATATGTCCGGTTTCGATCGGAATTCGTAATCATCAAATAACCATAAATTCTTACAAAACATATTTATACTAGGAAAAGGGAGGGGGAGAGTTTCACTTGCCGCGGTGATTTGGTCCCACGACAATTTGGTCCCGTGATAAATTGGTTGTGGGGCAAGGCTGAGATTTTTCATAATTAATCGTTATTTACTGGATAGAATGCAGAAATCTTAGAAGTATTTAACTGTTTGTTAAACAATAATTATAAGTATGCCCTACTGGAATCGGAGCGTGCAATGGGGGAGGAAAACAGTTATCCGGACGAAAAAATATGACAAAAGTATTGTGTATTTTCTTATTTTCTTTTACACGGAGGGTTTAAGTATTTTATACGTAGAGAATACGCGTCCCGAGATGAATGAGTGTTGTTTCAGAGATACCTATCGATGAGGAGAAATAGAAATAGATGATTAATGTAAATGGTACGCTCCATACAGATGATAACGTAAATGAAAATAGATGATTATTTAATGTAATGTACGCTCCGATTCCAATAAGGCATACTTCTAATTTTTGTTTAGCAAACAGTTTAATACTTATACGATAATATGTCTGCATTCTATCCAGCAGTAATGATAACAATTAATTATGACAAATCAGCCTTGCTCCACAACCAATTTATCGCGTGTCGTTACTAAACCATCGTAGCACCCAGTCACCGTGGACCAAATCGTAGCGAACCATATCACCGGATGCCGAGCCCCCACATGTAATCGAACCCAGGACCGATTTCACCCTAAATATTTACCTCTACCTTTCAGGAAGAAGAGGGGGAATTTGATTGGGATATGAGTACGCAAGGAAAAATATTGGCAGCATATTTCTATGGTTATGTGGTGACTCAATTCTTCGGAGGCTACTCAGCGAGTCGCTGGGGCGGAAGGCACGTTGTAGGTGTGGGCTTAGCTGTTTCTGGCGCCCTCACCATCATCAGTCCACTGGCAGCAAGAGGAGATGCTTGGGCACTAATTGTTGTGAGGGCACTAGAAGGTGCCTTTTCCGTAAGTTCCAATTCACTAGTTTTCACTACTTCAATAAGTTAAATTTTCAGTTCGAAGCCTTATCAATTCTACCGATCTGAACTTATAACTATCCTCACTAGATTTTACACTGTAGATATATTCACGAAAAGGTGAGTTTTATAATAAAAAGGCAGTGTTTTATCGTATGAATACAATAAACCGCTAAAGTGACCACTAGCAGGACCACCCAAAAGAACTCACATTAAACCGGTGGTCACTATAGCAAGATTAGGTCATAAGACGACAGGTCAGTTTTCCTTATTTAAAGGAATTATCAAATACTCTGAAATTAATTTGTTTGAAAAAAGAAGCAATTACAGAATATAAAAACATGGAAATAGAGGATGAAATTAAAAATGGGCATGACGGTAAAAAAGACAACCTGATAGATCAGTTTTTCACAAAGATTTCATTTTTTATCTATTTACATTAACCCGTCCAATGTTATTTGATTTGACTTCTTTCTATAAACCAAGTTAGCAACTATCCGCAGATTTTTAAGAAAACAAGCTACTTTTTTATTTTTATTTTTTTTTAAACTTAACGTGAAATAAAACTTTTGGAATTTAAATATTTTAGAAAAATTTAGAATGCAAGGGCTATAGTTTTAACTCGATCGCTTTAAAGGTGTATTTCGTTGATAGCTCCCCACATTAAGGTACAGTGGTCATAGTAAATTGGTGTCGTTATATTAAAAAAATATTACCTTTCATTAATATTACTTGTGCGGGAACCGATAAAAAGTGGTCACATTTAGGAGATAGTCTCTATGGCGAGGTGGTTAGATTGGTAGGTCCCACTGTATTAATAGTACGCAGGATATTTTAAATTGTAATATCAAAACGTGGTAAAAATGAAATACTAAGAAATTGCGAAATAAATTTCCCAGCTCTTGCCGTGTCCTCAGGATGAAATAGAGAGTAAATGTCATCGTGTGAAAACGTAATAATATAAACGATTACCCAAGATATCGAGAATGCCAATTTTTTTAATAAAAATATTCTGGATGTATGTATCCCAAAACCGTTTGCTTAGTTTTACAAAAGCAAGAGGGGAACGCATTATCTGACCAGTATTTGTTACTTAGAGAGGAAATACCCACTAGAAACCTACCTTATGAAGACTGTTTCAACGAGATGAGTAGATAAGGGATTTAGGTATTCAACATCCAACGGACAAACAAAGTGTTGTCGTCTTCCTTGAACTGCTGGAACACAGTGCACTGTAATCGATATAAAGGGCTTTAGAGAAGAGCGTTGTAAATGCGCGTCGTAAAACTTCATACAGCTGTTTACAAAAGTAACGAATCAACTCTAGCACTGTACAATAGCACACTGGATGGAACATAGTTGTGTAACGGAACCCTTATAGGTTACCCTTTACAGGTAAAGAGATCCAAGATGTATTGTGGCTCCGAATTCCTAAATAATAAATACAAGTGTGAACCAGGCATTTCATTCTCACATCTGGTTTAAACCAAATTAGTTCCCGGCGAAATGAGGATATATGATCTTCACTTCGAAGATTCATCATCAGCCTGATACTCAGTTTATTAGATTACGCCGCTTCTACCAAACATATTTCTTACTTAAACTATGATTTAAGACCAAATGGGCCTCTGTCAATTATAATATGAATTAGTAAATAAAAAATAAATTAAGCGTAACTAAGTTATTGAATCCTTTGTGAATAGCTTTGAAGCTTTAAGTTCTACACTAAAAGAAAATAATTTTTGGCCTTAGGCCNATTTTTTATCAGCTCTGGGAGGATGCCCATAAGAGCTGGAAGATATCTACATTCTCAAAAATGGATACAATAGAACAATGTCAAAATAAAATCAATACGTTGACAAAAAAGAAAAAAAAACTACATAATATGTTCAAAAGTTTACAAGGTACATAAAACAAAACAAGATTAATGATATGTAATAAAAAGATGATTAAATAGTTTGTCTTTAAAAGATCTTAACGAAGTAGAGTTCTTAATCCAATCTGGTAAAGAGTTTCCAAAACTGGAAGCTGTCATTAAGGAGTTAACATAAGTGTTGGTATGAGGAATGGAGTGAGGAAATTAGGGAAGGATCGAGTGTAACGGAACCCTTTCAGGTTACCCTTTACAGGTAAAGAGATACAAGATGTATTGTGGCTCCGAATTCCTAAATAATAAATACAAGTGTGAACCAGGCATATCATTATCACATCTGGTTTAAACCAGATTAGTTAGGCGAAATGAGGATATATGATCTTCACTTCGAAGATTCATCATCAGCCTGATACTCAGTATATTAGATTACGCCGCTTCTACCAAACATATTTCTTACTTAAACTATGATTTAAGACCAAATGGGCCTCTGTCAATTATAAAATGAATAAGTAAATAAAAAACAAATTAAGCATAACTAAGTTATTGAATCCTTTGTGAATAGCTTTGAAGCTTTAAGTTCTACAGTAAAAGAAAATAATTTTTGGCCTTAGGCCTGAATTATTCGATTGCCGCTACGCTCACTTAGCAATGTATCTTTTTCGTAATTAGTTTCAACTACGATCTCTTGGAGCTATTGGAATGTATTCAACTGTAATAAATGGCTCATCCGATTATTTCCGTATATTATTTTATTGCTGATGTTGTAAGTATTTAGTTCTCTTGTGTCTGAATGTTTAAATCTGTCTATCGCAAATAGGAATAGCGCTATCGATTCGTACTTATTAAATATGACATTAAGATTACAGAAAAAAAAAGAGATGAAACTTAAGTATAAGGATAGAAAACCTATATTTCGGATTGAGATGATTCCTTTCAGACAGAGCGTCGTATATGACATAAAATCTTGTTGACCTTAAAGATATTGTCATAAAATGAATTAATACTATCATCTTATATTTTCTCTATTATAATCTGAATTGGGCATATCCTTAGGATAGAATCATAGCTTCTTTACTAACAATAGCTAATGTACATGTTCTACGATTTCAACTTTCTTACATTGTTTCACTCTTTTTTTCCATTATCATTCTCAAGTTTCCCCAGGAATAAACGGAGGTAAATAGGTCGGACGAAACAAGGATACGAACCCAGTACTTTCTCTAAACGAAGGTTAAAGGTCGGACGAAACAGGGACACGAACCCAGTTCTTCCTCTTTTCTGGCGAAGGAGCGAACAAGTTGAGCAAATCAAACAATTAGACTTTTTCCGGCTTCAATAACGTAATTACTCAAATCATCCACCCCTCATTAAGCTACTACCTAATCAAAATAGTATTGGACCTTTTGGTTTGATAACATAATTGTTTAGAGCATCCGCACGGAAAGCGGAAGTCAGGGTTCGAGTACTAGTAACATCCGACTTTAACATTTCCGTTTATTTTTTTGGGATTTTCCACGCGGCTCACCCAACGTGAAAACAATATCCTAAATATCTTTGCTTATCATTCTATCCCCTATCCATTCTATTCCCTATCGATGAAGCTATATATTAATCTTATTTCTATTGTTATGTGAATTTAATCTTCTTTAGATACAAGCTTATCTAGATCATACGCACCTGCATGGCCTCGAACTAAACACTTTAGAAGGGCAATTAGGAACTAATTTTTCAATCTTGATCGTAGATTGGTGATAACAAAATAGCATAGATAGCATGTGCGCAGAAAACATATACTGATGTTACTTAAACCAAGTCTGAAATAGTTATCTTCATAGTCCTTAAAGATACGGCATTTTTAAGGATACGAATTAATGAAATGTTAGAAAATTATTTCTCATTTTGATATTAAATTTTAGAAGAATTTAAATATCTAATTTTGGATTATTATTATATGATTTGGCTGACAACGGAGGTTATTAATTGATTAAAAATAGCTCACCATATAAGGAGTAGTAAAACGTATAATTAACGCAAAGTTATGACGCTATTCGACTCAAAGACTCATTGTGAATGTTGGAAATAGAGTCCGGAAAAATTACAGAACGTAAACTATTAATTTATTTACAAATTATATTTAAGCGCGTTACATTCCTACTTACTTCATTCCTTATCTTTGACAATTACGTAAATTCCATTCATATTGTACTTGAGATTTGCAAGACTTGTCTTCACCAAAGAAATAGTTTAAATTTCATAAAAGCTATGACAATGGGTAGATCTATAACTACATGAATTTTGTGAAGTAATCCTTCCTCATTTAAGAAAATCATTTGGGAATTATAAATGGGGGCAGATGTCAGTCAATCTAAATACGTAACTAACCCACGTGTNTTTAGAATGCAAGGGCTATAGTTTTAATTCGATCGCTTTAAAGGTGTATTTCGTTGATAGCTCCCCACATTAAGGTACAGTGGTCACAGTAAATTGGTGTCGTTATATTAAAAAAATATTACCTTTCATTAATATTACTTGTGCGGGAACCGATAAAAAGTGGTCACATTTAGGAGATAGTCTCTATAGCGAGGTGGTTAGATTGGTAGGTCCCACTGTATTAATAGTACGCAGGATATTTTAAATTGTAATATCAAAACGTGGTAAAAATGAAATACTAAGAAATTGCGAAATAAATTTCCCAGCTCTTGCCGTGTCCTCAGGATGAAATAGAGAGTAAATGTCATCGTGTGAAAACGTAATAATATAAACGATTACCCAAGATATCAAGAATGCCAATTTTTTTAATAAAAATATTCTGGATGTATGTATCCCAAAACCGTTTGCTTAGTTTTACAAAAGCAAGAGGGGAACGCATTATCTGACCAGTATTTGTTACTTAGAGAGGAAATACCCACTAGAAACCTACCTTATGAAGACTGTTTCAACGAGATGAGTAGATAAGGGATTTAGGTATTCAATATCCAACGGACAAACAAAGTGTTGTCGTCTTCCTTGAACTGCTGGAACACAGTGCACTGTAATCGATATAAAGGGCTTTAGAGAAGAGCGTTGTAAATGCGCGTCGTAAAACTTCATACAGCTGTTTACAAAAGTAACGAATCAACTCTAGCACTGTACAATAGCACACTGGATGGAACATAGTTGTGTAACGGAACCCTTATAGGTTACCCTTTACAGGTAAAGAGATCCAAGATGTATTGTGGCTCCGAATTCCTAAATAATAAATACAAGTGTGAACCAGGCATTTCATTCTCACATCTGGTTTAAACCAAATTAGTTCCCGGCGAAATGAGGATATATGATCTTCACTTCGAAGATTCATCATCAGCCTGATACTCAGTTTATTAGATTACGCCGCTTCTACCAAACATATTTCTTACTTAAACTATGATTTAAGACCAAATGGGCCTCTGTCAATTATAAAATGAATAAGTAAATAAAAAACAAATTAAGCATAACTAAGTTATTGAATCCTTTGTGAATAGCTTTGAAGCTTTAAGTTCTACAGTAAAAGAAAATAATTTTTGGCCTTAGGCCTGAATTATTCGATTGCCGCTACGCTCACTTAGCAATGTTTCGTTTTCGGAATTAGTTTCAACTACTATCTCTTGGAGCTATTGGAATGTATTCAACTGTAATAAATGGCTCATCCGATTATTTCCGTATATTATTTTATTGCTGATGTTGTAAGTATTTAGTTCTCTTGTGTCTGAATGTTTAAATCTGTCTATCGCAAATAGGAATAGCGCTATCGATTCGTACTTATTAAATATGACATTAAGATTACAGAAGCTTGCAAAAAAAAGAGATGAAACTTAAGTATAAGGATAGAAAACCTAGACTTCGGATTGAGATGATTCCTTTCAGACAGAGCGTCGTATATGACATAAAATCTTGTTGACCTTAAAGATATTGTCATAAAATGAATTAATACTATCATCTTATATTTTCTCTATTATAATCTGAATTGGGCATATCCTTAGGATAGAATCATAGCTTCTTTACTAACAATAGCTAATGTACATGTTCTACGATTTCAAATTTCTTACATTGTTTCACTCTTTTTTTCCATTATCATTCTCAAGTTTCCCCGGGAATAAACGGAGGTAAATAGGTCGGACGAAACAAGGATACGAACCCAGTTCTTTCTCTAAACGAAGGTTAAAGGTCGGAGGAAACAGGGACACGAACCCAGTTCTTCCTCTTTTCTGGCGAAGGAGCGAACAAGTTGAGCAAATCAAACAATTAGACTTTTTCCGGCTTCAATAACGTAATTACTCAAATCATCCACCCCTCATTAAGCTACTACCTAATCAAAATAGTATTGGACCTTTTGGTTTGATAACATAATTGTTTAGAGCATCCGCACGGAAAGCGGAAGTCAGGGTTCGAGTACTAGTAACATCCGACTTTAACATTTCCGTTTATTTTTTGGGATTTTCCACGTGGCTCACCCAACGTGAAAACAATATCCTAAATATCTTTGCTTATCATTCTATCCCCTATCCATTCTATTCCCTATCGATGAAGCTATATATTAATCTTATTTCTATTGTTATGTGAATTTAATCTTCTTAAGATACAAGCTTATCTAGATCATACGCACCTGCATGGCCTCGAACTAAACACTTTAGAAGGGCAATTAGGAACTAATTTTTCAATCTTGATCGTAGATTGGTGATAACAAAATAGCATAGATAGCATGTGCGCAGAAAACATATACTGATGTTACTTAAACCAAGTCTGAAATAGTTATCTTCATAGTCCTTAAAGATACGGCATTTTTAAGGATACGAATTAATGAAATGTTAGAAAATTATTTCTCATTTTGATATTAAATTTTAGAAGAATTTAAATATCTAATTTTGGATTATTATTATATGATTTGGCTGACAACGGAGGTTATTAATTGATTAAAAATAGCTCACCATATAAGGAGTAGTAAAACGTATAATTAACGCAAAGTTATGACGCTATTCGACTCAAAGACTCATTGTGAATGTTGGAAATAGAGTCCGGAAAAATTACAGAACGTAAACTATTAATTTATTTACAAATTATATTTAAGCGCGTTACATTCCTACTTACTTCATTCCTTATCTTTGACAATTACGTAAATTCCATTCATATTGTACTTGAGATTTGCAAGACTTGTCTTCACCAAAGAAATAGTTTAAATTTCATAAAAGCTATGACAATGGGTAGATCTATAACTACATGAATTTTGTGAAGTAATCCTTCCTCATTTAAGAAAATCATTTGGGAATTATAAATGGGGGCAGATGTCAGTCAATCTAAATACGTAACTAACCCACGTGTTGCAATTAATCATACAAAGGTTCGATTATTAGTAAACTTTCAGTTTTGCCAAGCAGCTGACAACTTTGCTGATAACTATATAAAACACCAAATTACGTGTGACTTCGAGGGAACTTAGTGCGAATGTTGAATCTGGTCTAATTAAATGTCCACCTTGAGCCGAAAAAATTATCCGTAAATACATTTTCAGGAATTGCATCAACAGTCCATGCTATTTTAGAAATTTTACCGATT
The DNA here is from genome assembly GCA_000376725.2 of Ladona fulva. Lineage (NCBI taxonomy): Eukaryota > Metazoa > Arthropoda > Insecta > Odonata > Libellulidae > Ladona > Ladona fulva. The sequence continues at coordinate 10,697 of KZ310148.1, forward strand.
TTTATAATGTTGGAAAGGGATTTTTAATTGCGAAATCCTCAGTTTTGTTTTTAGGTTTAAGTAGTTAATAATTAAAAGAGCGGCCTAGAGCCTAATCTCGGAAAAACATACGAAGGTTAGTTATGCATGAAAACAGAGAATACATAGATAGGTAATATATAGATCACGATTATTTCAATCATGATGGTAAAACCTATTTCTCTGCTAATCATGTATTGAATTCCCTGTAGGGCGTGATTCTTCCGGCAGTGCATGTAATGTTCTCACTATGGTTTCCAGTAAAAGAGCGTTCCTCAGTCTCCGGATCCATGTTCTCTGGTAAGTGCAAGGACAATTACACCTGAAAGTGGAGTTTGTTAGTGAAAAGCTACGTTGTGGTTTTTAAGGGTAAGAATTTTGTTTCCCATCGTCCGGAAACCTATTTAGCCGCTACAAGTGTCAGCACTATCACACTTTTTAAAAATTTGTTGTTACAATCAATTCTTTTCATATCTCTCTTACCTAAATTTGTTCCTCAGAATGTTTTCCTCAAGCTGGATAATTAAACTCTGACCGCGGGTATCCACTAAATCGACTATAGTCTCTAAAAAGGGTCTTATCAAAAGAAGAATAATGCGGTTTATCGAAAATCCCATCCACACATTCATGTAGAATCGTTATGTACTATATGAACGAAAAATAACCGATTTATACACACCAAGACCTCAGTTTCCGCTGGGTCTGTCTGTCCCCTCTAACATCAGCTACGAATAGCTAGGAGATGGAAATGAGGCTTACTAGGCAAGATGAGGAGTGAGGTAGTTTGCCCTTGCTTTCCTCAGTGAGCCAGAATGCTACGCTTGTTCTTAAAAATATTGCGAATGTTGAGCAGTTCTCAGATTACAGTGCCATGACAGCGTTAGGTATTTACCCAGCCTTTTCAAATACACTCCTAAATTGAAGAAAATGTAATGTAAATAAATAGTTTTCATGTTTAAGGAATAGTCTCGATAAAGGAATCAGGAAAAGATTGGTAAAATCCTTGATATGGAGTGTTTTGCTGTATGGGTGTGGAACGTGGACCTTACGAAAAGAGGACATCAAAATATTGGAGGCATTTGAGATATGTCTGTGGAGTAGAATGGAAAAGGTGAGCTGGGTGGATAGAAAAACAAACATAGAGGTGCTAGAAATGGTTGGGGAGGAAAGAGTTTTAATTGAGGTAATTAAGTGCCGACAAAAGAAATGGGTGGGTCAGATATTGAGAGGTGAGGGATTGGTGAAGAATGTAATAGAGGGTAGAATGCAAGGGAAAAGACAGAGGGGAAGGCAGAGGCAAAAAATGTTAGATGACATAAAGGGTGGGGTGAGCCACCAGGTAACGAAGGAAAAGGCTATGAATAGGGAATATTAGAACACTTATGTATGTATGTATGTACCTTAATGAATCAAACTATTGTAGATTAATGATTACAACTACTGTCCGAGGACATGTATTTTTCATTTCACCTCGGCTAGTCGTTATGATGACTAAATTAAGGTTAATTAAAAAACATTGATTATTGATTGGAAATTGGTATAATTATGCACTCAACCCTACCCAATCTCCGCTACTCGTGAGGGTTTCTTCTGAACCGATTAAACACCGCAGGAACGAATCCCCTCCTGAATCTTTCAATTCTCGGGGATGCTAAGGCGCTGTCGAAAATCCAAAAGCAGAGTTTTTACCGAAGAACTGGTTAGATTTTCATTAAATGGGTTCGAAGAATTCTGTAAACCCATTGCTCATTACGCATTCATAGAATTAGTCATTCGATGAAAATTCGTCCCGTTCTTCAAATCTTGTTTTTGGGTTGCTGGCTGCACCTGAAAGGCGTCACAATGCCGCCAATCAAAAGACTACACATTACGTCATAATTCTAGCGGTCGCCATCAGAACGGCGCAGCCGGCGCAGCACTCTCGGGCTGCGTAAGTCATATCATTATTACCATCGCTACGGAATTCTCAACTTAGGATTGTATGTATACATGCGTTTCCTTCTTATTTTTCATAATGAAGCTATTGAAGGTGTAAGTATTGGTTGAGAGTCATAGTTCATAACACATTTTTCGGTGCCATTTGTAAAAATGAATTAACATCACCTATGTTTTTTCAGGACTTTTTGCCGGTACAGTCGTTGGAATCGCCGCATCGGGCCCACTTAGCAAATGGCCAATGGAGGGAGGCGGATGGCCCATGGTGTTCTATTTCTTTGGCGCCATTACCATGATCACGACAATTCCGTGGTGGCTCTTATGTTACAGTGATCCGAAGGAACATCCAATGATATCCAAGGAGGAGAAAGATTACATACTCAGTGAAGTGGGGAAGGAGAATGAATTTAGAGTGAGTAATAATGAATGTGTTTGTGTAAGAGTTGACAGTGATATTCTTGGAAATCAGGAAATAAGTCCACGAGCATTACCTGGTGGATGAAATTTCTATTTTAAATGCAAACGTGTTCTATGAAATATATGAGTAGCCTTGATTCTTTCATAGCTAAGGCGTTGGATAGTATTAACCATGTTACTTTGTTTTAATCTCTCAGAAGCCTTATTGAATAGACAGGAAATGCTACACCTCATTCTTTATGCATGACAATTATTAATTAAATTATTTACTCATGATTAATAACTTGTTGACTCTGAAGACTATAAGTGGAAAATCTTTCATTCATCTATTAATTAAGCATATTCAAAAACTGGTACATCAGATTGAAAAAAGGAATTTTAAATAATGATAAAATATAGATAATAATACAGTATATATTATGAGTAATCTCATTGTATGACATTTTATATAGAATGATAACCACCCACCAATTGAATTTCTAAACTAATGATGAAATTTTTTATGAAAATAAAAGAAAAAACTGCCCATTCCTTGGAGACATATTCTCACAGACATCCACGTTTGGACAGGAATGATCTTCCACATGGGCACCGGATGGGTTGTCTACACTATGTTAACAGAGTTACCAACATACATGAAGAAAGTCCTACATTTTGATATTGAAAAGGTAGTTATTAGGAAAACCAAAATTATTATTATAAAGTATTCCAAGTAATTTATATGATGGACAGTTTTTTTCAGAAGTATCTTCATAATTTTCATTCTAGCTTTCGTTTTTGTCTGCTCTTCCATCCCTTTTATCTTGGATTACCGGCATTTTGTCAGGGATTCTTTCTCAATGGCTGAGGAGAAAAGGATATCTATCTCATTTAACAACTTACAAAGTTTTCAATGGATTGTGTAAGTACTTGATTCCAGTGCATTACTTGAATTTAGGAATAAATAATACAATATTTGAAGTTTTCAGCTCTTAATTTTCTGAGCCACAATCACCAGCAAAACTATGTGAACATAACCTGTAGAATCTACCACTGAAATTGTAGTAAACTCCCAACATACTCTTTCTGTTAAAATGGCAAATCTCCCTGATTAAGTTAACATACTTTGATTTTAATTTATACATAGAACTTTGAAATTGAGATACAAAGAAAATTTCCTCTTGCTAAATAGCACTGGATTACTGGTGTTAATTATTCATCTATACTCTAGGATTTGAGGACTCAAGGGTATCTTTTGCATGAGATGAGATACAAAATCTCTGTAACATTTCAACTTCCATTTATTCGTCTGCTATGAAACTGCTGTTACACTTCTTCTGTTCATAGCAACCTTAGTATTATCTTCCAGTGTGGGTTTTCTCTTTTATAACATTTTTATTTTATGACCATAATTGCATAATAAATACATTACGTGGTAAAGGCATAACTTAAATTATTATTGTTCTTCTCAAAAAGATGTAGATGTCTTTAGTATCTTTTTCTCCAAAATAAACCAGCATTTCAAGCATTTTCTTGGCTCTCCTTGCACTTGACATCCACCTGCTCTCAAATCACACAATTTATGTGTTTCTCCAAAGTTCTACTT
>KZ310149.1:0-11276 GCA_000376725.2 Ladona fulva
ATGACGAAAAATATATTACTACGATCGCAGATTTTCTTAATACTTGTGAGAGATTGTAAGAAAATGATTTGAAAATCAAATGGAATATTACTGGTACCAATGGAGCGTCCGTTGTAAAGACAATCGCGGAAGTAATTGTCTACCCTCTTCTCCTAAAACACTATGCAAACACCCCTTAAAAGGCCCGTCGTGGACCATTCCTCCTCCAAAGCTATGATGGCTTCGATATAAAAGCAATAGAATGACTTGGCAGTAAAAATGACTTACAGTAGCGAACTACGGCAGCGCGTTTATTTTTCTTAATCTTGTATCTTCGTCTTCACCACGTAAGTGCTAACTATTAATTACATTACATAGATGTCAGAAAATGCTTGGTGGAGTCTCTCCTCGGAGGGCAGATTCCGACGATACCTTAAGAGGCTGATCGCAGGAAATGCAATAATAAGACCGCGTAATATTTGTGTGATTTTGAAACAATCTTATTACAAAGGGATAATAGTAATTTCCATTAGAAACAGATACTTTAAACCGAAAAATTGGATAAATTAGTTGCATAGAATTCACGTAGGAGGAATGTTTCGTTTATTCTCCGTAGTTGTTATTTGAATATAAAATCCATTCTCGACCGTCTCCTATGCCATTAGAACGAGAAACTAATCATCATCGTGTATCTAGCTTGTAAGATTCCGCATACGTTTTCTCGCTATCTACGTCCAGCAAGATGCGACACATTTGCGAACTCTTTTTGGTACAAATAATTGCGTAATTACTAAGAAAGGCGTCATTGCGGTGAACGCAGACGCCGACCCCGACCTCCAAGCTCACAAGCCAAAAAATTGCGCTAATTCTTGGTCAAAATCTAATGCAGAGCGCCTGAGCCGTGGGCATTTCCAACTCGCGAAGCACAGCCACGATTTTATAGGGTAACGGAAACAATGGCGTGGTAAACTTCCCTACCTCCTCAGCTACTACCTGCTCTTTATCTTTTCAGCTTTTCGCTGGAAATAATACTCATTCGAGTTTTTAGGGAAAGGAATTATTCAAGCGTTCGCTATCTGTAAAAGTAAGACCATGAGTTCCAAGGAAAAATTGCAATGGTCAATGTTGACAACGAAAGGGGTAGCTGTTCAGTGGAGGGTGAAAAGTTATAATCCTCATACATATTTCGACTGATATACAACAGCTCTCTCAGCAGCTTAAACTCGTTCTTAAATACACTCGACCACTATCTTATTTATTACATTATGGATGAGCCTAAAACTAAACAAAATAGCGTTTTATCTTCATCCACTTTTAAATTGGTAACATCATTCAATGCAGAAGAAATTCCCTATCAACGGAATGAAATTGATTTCTCTGAGGGAATGGTAACGTTTTTAAACGATAAATTGAAGCTTTTTTTATTGTTGTGAATGTAGTATTTAATTCTATGACTGCTCTTCTGAAATATACCCATTCATTTTACTGTAAAATATAAGAATACCAGCATTGCATATTTGCTAAACTAGTAGCAGTAGCGAAGGAAGCGATTTTCTTTTCTTTTTTAAAGCAATGACTACTCCGGATGATTGTAATTCTGACAAAATAGAGAGTGGGAAAATTGTCCGATACCATCGTTTTCCTGTTACAGTTGTTATGTGATGGACTTATCGTGGAAGAAACTCACGTTCTCAAAACATCGAATAAAAAATCTTAATTTTGCTGACAGCCGCCTAGCCTTTAGAAAAGTAACCGTAGGGAAATTAATCTTTCTCTATCGATCTTGAAGTTTGCCTTCGTTCGGCTCCTACTCACCTCACTCTTCGTTAGTTTTTTATATTCGCAGCGAAAGTACTTCTAATAACTATTGAATGTGTATACTTAGCGAGGAAATTATCTTATACTTTCCGCTCTCGAAACATTGGACAAAAGAAGATCACGTTGGGAGAATGTCTACTTTGCTCAGTTGGGATTCTCGAGCTTTGTCTTTCTTCCCTAAACATGAAAACCATTTTACTGAATGATCGTGAAAAGTAACCATAGCATATCTTTTGCAGGACAATGTAAAAATAAATCAATTTATTCATAAGGGCAAGCTTGTTCAAAAAATCCCATTGCGAATAAAATGGATATTTTTCGTATTTTTCCTGTGTTATCGTCTGAGGTAGGCAAAAGACGAGAAAGAATTCCTTGCAGAACTGAAAATTATTTACTTTATTCTTCACCCGAGACATTTCCTTGACGTCATTGAGTATAGTAGCGACTAATATAATACATCAACAAAATTCGACCGTACTGTTCGAACACTTGTTTGGTCGACAGGGAGTTGGAGGAATTCACGGCGTTATCTCAGTCTCTTGCTCTATGAAAGAGGGTTGGGAAAAGGACCTCTTCCTCGAAGGATAACGAACCGAATGATTCCTATTCCGAGGCCCGCAACTGGTTTTCTCACCGAATCCACCCGAACCTTCTAATCGACTATGAATCCCGTGAAATCCAAAATAATGTAAATCGTAACTACACGAAATGTATGGAAGGAACCTATTTATTTATTTTCATACGTTATTAAATTTAAATCTCTACCTAAGTTACTAATAAATTACTTACATAGGCCGTTGTGATTCTGAGAGGAAAATCAAAGAAATAGATGCTAGAACGAATTGAATCAAAAATTCATTTTCCCTCGTACGGTACGCGAAAGTAATCGCTTAGCGAAGTCAAGTCATATTGCATGCACCCCCTGTCACACGCCGAAAGGCGGATTGCATGGTACATATGTAGATGTTGATGTAGATGAAGGTCCTACTACCATTACGTGTTGAATGGTATATGAATTAGTAGAGAAAATTGTATCTTTCATTACTCTTGACTCAGTGTTGGTCATGGCAGTAATCATATGAATGCTGCTGAGGTACGAGTGATGCTGAATAATGGCATTAGATAAGTTTTTCTTCTCTTCTTGTTGAGAGCCTCGAAAAGTGTCACAGAGTCTTCACTAATGTGGGCTTGTTCCTCTCATTGTATTATAGTGAGGAAGGCAAGAGAAAACTATCGAACTCCTCATTTTGCCTCAGTCCCCTCTCCATGTATAAATGGAATGAAAACGGTATAAAGACGAGTATCGGTTTATTAGTATCAATTACATGTTTCAATCAACTCTTACACTACTGATCACTTGCACAAAACTCTTATGTTAACCATATACGTATGCTTTCCTTATATTTAATCAGACGGATGAATTGGTGCCAATTCTTCATTCCTATACGTTTCTCAGCCGTGATTTAATTTTCGATTCCCTTCATTGAATAACTTAATAAAGTAATATTCTCTGATTCGCTTCTTAATTATTTTTTCAAAGCCCCTCTGTTAGACTCCTGTGCATGAAAGGTCTTCCTCACAAAAATTGCAACATTGCCAGAAGATCCTTTTCGAATGTTGGAATGGCGAGGAGGGAGAAATCTGCTGCTTAGTGTATTGAAAGCATAGACTCTCGCATATTTGCCTGCAATTCGACTGGAGGATATCAGAGGTGGGCTTCAGCGCAGCCAAAAGAGAAAGGGCCAAGGGCATTGCAAGGAAGACCTTCTTGGTGAAGAGAAAAAATTAGTAAGGAATAATCTAGTGTAGTGAGTGCTTTGAGAACGTCAGTAAAGGAGTGTTATAAGCGTGTGCAACATACAGCGTTAATGGTGTTGAATGTTTATAAATGGATGTACAGGATTCAAGATATCTCAAGACAGCTTGGCTTAAACTAATTTAATGGTAAGTTGATCTTCCTCCTCTACTTATTCGGTCGATGGAATTAAATCCAATATTGCAAATGCATCGCGTACAAATAATGTAATTTAATGTAATGTAATGCACACTAAAACTTAAATGTTATTTAGCTCTTCTAAAGTTTTTACTCGGCAAATTCTTTTTCNTTTTTAGGGAAAGGAATTATTCAAGCGTTCGCTATCTGTAAAAGTAAGACCATGAGTTCCAAGGAAAAATTGCACTAGTCAATACCGACAACGAAAGGGGTAGCTGTTCAGTGGAGGGTGAAAAGTAATAATCCTCATACATATTTCGACTGATATCCAACAGTTCTCTCTCAGGAGCTTAAACTCGTTCTTAAATACACTCGACCACTATCTTAGTTTGGATTCTCGAGCTTTCTCTTTCTTCCCCAAATATGAAAACCATTTTACTAAATGATCGTGATAAGTAACCATAGCATATCTTTTGCAGGACAATGTAAAAATAAATCAATTTATTCATAAGGGCAAGCTTGTTCAAAAAATCCCATTGCGAATAAAATGGATATTTTTCGTATTTTTCCTGTGTTATCGTCTGAGGTAGGCAAAAGACGAGAAAGAATTCCTTGCAGAACTGAAAATTATTTACTTTATTCTTCACCCGAGACATTTCCTTGACGTCATTGAGTATAGTAGCGACTAATATAATACATCAACAAAATTCGACCGTACTGTTCGAACACTTGTTTGGTCGACAGGGAGTTGGAGGAATTCACGGCGTTATCTCAGTCACTTGCTCTATGAAAGAGGGTTGGGAAAAGGACCTCTTCCTCGAAGGATAACGAACCGAATGATTCCTATTCCGAGGCCCGCAACTGGTTTCCTCACCGAATCCACCCGAACCTTCTAATCGACTATGAATCCCGTGAAATCCAAAATAATGTAAATCGTAACTACACGAAATGTATGGAAGGAACCTATTTATTTCTTTTCATACGTTATTAAATTTAAATCTCTACCTAAGTTACTAATAAATTACTTACATAGGCCGTTGTGATTCTGAGAGGAAAATCAAAGAAATAGATGCTAGAACGAATTGAATCAAAAATTCATTTTCCCTCGTACGGTACGCGAAAGTAATCGCTTAGCGAAGTCAAGTCATATTGCATGCACCCCCTGTCACACGCCGAAAGGCGGATTGCATGGTACATATGTAGATGTTGATGTAGATGAAGGTCCTACTACCATTACGTGTTGAATGGTATATGAATTAGTAGAGAAAATTGTATCTTTCATTACTCTTGACTCAGTGTTGGTCATGGCAGTAATCATATGAATGCTGCTGAGGTACGAGTGATGCTGAATAATGGCATTAGATAAGTTTTTCTTCTCTTCTTGTTGAGAGCCTCGAAAAGTGTCACAGAGTCTTCACTAATGTGGGCTTGTTCCTCTCATTGTATTATAGTGAGGAAGGCAAGAGAAAACTATCGAACTCCTCATTTTGCCTCAGTCCCCTCTCCATGTATAAATGGAATGAAAACGGTATAAAGACGAGTATCGGTTTATTAGTATCAATTACATGTTTCAATCAACTCTTACACTACTGATCACTTGCACAAAACTCTTATGTTAACCATATACGTATGCTTTCCTTATATTTAATCAGACGGATGAATTGGTGCCAATTCTTCATTCCTATACGTTTCTNCATTCAATGCAGAAGAAATTCCCTATCAACGGAATGAAATTGATTTCTCTGAGGGAATGGTAACGTTTTTAAACGATAAATTGAAGCTTTTTTTATTGTTGTGAATGTAGTATTTAATTCTATGACTGCTCTTCTGAAATATACCCATTCATTTTACTGTAAAATATAAGAATACCAGCATTGCATATTTGCTAAACTAGTAGCAGTAGCGAAGGAAGCGATTTTCTTTTCTTTTTTAAAGCAATGACTACTCCGGATGATTGTAATTCTGACAAAATAGAGAGTGGGAAAATTGTCCGATACCATCGTTTTCCTGTTACAGTTGTTATGTGATGGACTTATCGTGGAAGAAACTCACGTTCTCAAAACATCGAATAAAAAATCTTAATTTTGCTGACAGCCGCCTAGCCTTTAGAAAAGTAACCGTAGGGAAATTAATCTTTCTCTATCGATCTTGAAGTTTGCCTTCGTTCGGCTCCTACTCACCTCACTCTTCGTTAGTTTTTTATATTCGCAGCGAAAGTACTTCTAATAACTATTGAATGTGTATACTTAGCGAGGAAATTATCTTATACTTTCCGCTCTCGAAACATTGGACAAAAGAAGATCACGTTGGGAGAATGTCTACTTTGCTCAGTTGGGATTCTCGAGCTTTGTCTTTCTTCCCTAAACATGAAAACCATTTTACTGAATGATCGTGAAAAGTAACCATAGCATATCTTTTGCAGGACAATGTAAAAATAAATCAATTTATTCATAAGGGCAAGCTTGTTCAAAAAATCCCATTGCGAATAAAATGGATATTTTTCGTATTTTTCCTGTGTTATCGTCTGAGGTAGGCAAAAGACGAGAAAGAATTCCTTGCAGAACTGAAAATTATTTACTTTATTCTTCACCCGAGACATTTCCTTGACGTCATTGAGTATAGTAGCGACTAATATAATACATCAACAAAATTCGACCGTACTGTTCGAACACTTGTTTGGTCGACAGGGAGTTGGAGGAATTCACGGCGTTATCTCAGTCACTTGCGCTATGAAAGAGGGTTGGGAAAAGGACCTCTTCCTCGAAGGATAACGAACCGAATGATTCCTATTCCGAGGCCCGCAACTGGTTTCCTCACCGAATCCACCCGAACCTTCTAATCGACTATGAATCCCGTGAAATCCAAAATAATGTAAATCGTAACTACACGAAATGTATGGAAGGAACCTATTTATTTATTTTCATACGTTATTAAATTTAAATCTCTACCTAAGTTACTAATAAATTACTTACATAGGCCGTTGTGATTCTGAGAGGAAAATCAAAGAAATAGATGCTAGAACGAATTGAATCAAAAATTCATTTTCCCTCGTACGGTACGCGAAAGTAATCGCTTAGCGAAGTCAAGTCATATTGCATGCACCCCCTGTCACACGCCGAAAGGCGGATTGCATGGTACATATGTAGATGTTGATGTAGATGAAGGTCCTACTACCATTACGTGTTGAATGGTATATGAATTAGTAGAGAAAATTGTATCTTTCATTACTCTTGACTCAGTGTTGGTCATGGCAGTAATCATATGAATGCTGCTGAGGTACGAGTGATGCTGAATAATGGCATTAGATAAGTTTTTCTTCTCTTCTTGTTGAGAGCCTCGAAAAGTGTCACAGAGTCTTCACTAATGTGGGCTTGTTCCTCTCATTGTATTATAGTGAGGAAGGCAAGAGAAAACTATCGAACTCCTCATTTTGCCTCAGTCCCCTCTCCATGTATAAATGGAATGAAAACGGTATAAAGACGAGTATCGGTTTATTAGTATCAATTACATGTTTCAATCAACTCTTACACTACTGATCACTTGCACAAAACTCTTATGTTAACCATATACGTATGCTTTCCTTATATTTAATCAGACGGATGAATTGGTGCCAATTCTTCATTCCTATACGTTTCTCAGCCGTGATTTAATTTTCGATTCCCTTCATTGAATAACTTAATAAAGTAATATTCTCTGATTCGCTTCTTAATTATTTTTTCAAAGCCCCTCTGTTAGACTCCTGTGCATGAAAGGTCTTCCTCACAAAAATTGCAACATTGCCAGAAGATCCTTTTCGAATGTTGGAATGGCGAGGAGGGAGAAATCTGCTGCTTAGTGTATTGAAAGCATAGACTCTCGCATATTTGCTTGCAATTCGACTGGAGGATATCAGAGGTGGGCTTCAGCGCAGCCAAAAGAGAAAGGGCCAAGGGCATTGCAAGGAAGACCTTCTTGGTGAAGAGAAAAAATTAGTAAGGAATACTCTAGTGCAGTGAGTGCTTTGAGATTGTCAGTAAAGGAGTGTTATAAGCGTGTGCAACATACAGCGTTAATGGTGTTGAATGTTTATAAATGGAAGTACAGGATTCAAGATATCTCAAGACAGCTTGGAATACTAATTTAATGGTAAGTTGATCTTCCTCCTTTACTTATTCCGTCGATGGCATTAAATTCAATATTGCAAATGCATCGCGTACAAATAATGTAATGTAATGTAATGTAATGTACACTAAAACTTAAATGTTATTTAGCTCTTCTAAAGTTTTTACTCGGCAAATTCTTTTTCTTTTGGCACCCGGAAATTTGGTCCGCGGTGATTTCGTCCAATACGATTTGGTCCCACGACAATTTGGTCCCACGACGATTTGGTCCGCGACGATTTGGTCCGTGGCGGCTGGGCGTAAAAGTATGACAAAAGTAATGTTTATGTATAAATTAAAGTCTTTGATACACAAGGCATACGCATCCCGAGATAAATGAGTGGTGTTTCAGATATAAACATCGAAGAGGGGAAATCGATATAGATGACTAATTTGAATGGTAATAAGAAAGAGAAATAACCACAGAAATTTACAATAACAGATTTATGTTGCTAAAAGGCTATTGTTCGTATCGAAGTCATTGGGAAAAGAGATAGAGGGTAGAAAATTTCAGGGTGCTGACGTTTGCTATTAATCTCCTGGCAGTTACATAAAGATTACTCAATGGACAAACCAAAATTGTTAGTTGTAAGATGGAGGAGGTTGCGGAGGGAGGAGTATGTGACATGTGTGTGTAAATAGGCAGGTAATGGGTATCAAACCACTCGTACCGTTGCACAGATTACGAATAAAAAATGCATAACGTATAATGGAGTTGGTTGGAAGGAGCTGGGGTTTCATTACCCGCATCGCCCTTTCTTGTCTGGACTTTCTGAGAAATATACATTCACAAATTTATGAGGCTAACAGGCAATCGTTCATATCAAAATCCTTGGAAGGAATCTTAACTATATTTCTTCAATGAAAAGGGGAAACAGATTTTAATGTATTTATTCTGTCAAGATATGACTAAGAGAAATTGGTTGGATTGAAACAGGAAGATAATTGCAATTAGGTCAATTTTAAAAATTACTATAAATGAAAATTTCCTCTCAACGGAAAATTTACCAACTTAAGAATATGAAAATTCTTTTTGGTGATCTGTGAGATCAGAACTACAAGCAATCAGAAGATTAGATGGATTGCTGCATTACAGCAGCTCGAAGCGTTTTCGTTCGCGCCAAGATCTGCGCAAACTCCTAAATATGAATTCGTATTTTGAGGTTATCAATAAACACAGAGGGTTTAAATTTAAACAGGAAATAGGTTACGTATTTTTTCAAAAACTCTGTTTAGTTTTTCCTACTGTAATAACATAATGAAAAGTAGCTGACGACTACATTTCTCAATGCATTTTGCCGAAAACTCTGGACTTTCCCACTGAATTCCCCAAGAATTTTCTTTCCGAAATTTTTAAGAGGAAAACTAATAACATTTGCGGGAGGTGGATAAATTGGAAAAGATTTTGATTTCAAGAAAGACCGTGTTATTTGGAAGGTAGACCCTTCAAGGGAATGGTCAACCCTTTTTCAAAAGAATTTCAAGGAAAATTCTTACGCCTAGAACAAACCGGGAGAACACCTTATCAGCGAATATTCGACATTTCCATACCCCTACAATCTTACGGGGGCGCGAAGTGAAACAAGGGAGCTAGGGGGGCGGTACTAAGGCCGTATATTGCCAATTTAAGTACAATCGGGGGTGTTTTCGGGTCATATCGGCGTATTTTAAACACCGATTACTTAGGAAAATTAGCGAAAAATTGGCAGTTTTAGGAAGGGAAGCCTGATTTGGCTTCATGTAGGACGATAAAAGAAATTAAAAAAAATGTTCCTACAATTCTATTTTCTTTCACTTTTTCACTACTTTGTGATGTTTTTCTCCAGTTTATAAATATGGAAAAGGAGTTTTTAATTCTCTATTGCTGCAAGAACGTTCAGTTAAATGCACAAGAAATTAAATTTCAACAACGAGGAAAAATAACACCGCACAGACAAATTTCGTAAAATTTATACGCAATTTAGTTTTCGTTTCGAAAAACACATACACCCTCCAGTATGTTTTGCAATCTATAATTATTTTCTAGCTAATAGGGATTGGTTTGGGTTTGGTTAGGTTGGTTTTGTTTTTTAAGTATAAATAGTTTTTCATGCCTTATTACTCGTTGACGTAATTTTCGGTCTCCATCGCTTTTTTACGGGACTTTGCAAAATTTATCTATTTTTATATTCTTAATATTAAGTATATATTCTATTCTTCTCTAATTGCATGTAACTTACTGTTTAAGAAAGAATCGCCATCCTAGAGTCTGGTTTGCAAGCTATCATTTGTTCGCAGGCTAAGGGGTTTCCAGTTTATTTCACGTTGCATTGATGAAAATTTCTTAATATACTTTGCGATATATATAACTCACAAGCAAATGGTTAAGATGCACATTGGACCCTAAATAATTTCTTGTCTTACCAATCTTCAGCTGCCATTTAAACGTACTAAGCTGTGCCACTCCATGTATTCCTGCTTAGTTATTATGTGGTCATTCCTTGTATTATGGCTATTTTATAAATAGAAAGAATAAAAATCACAAATATGTATTCAACATTGATTCTGAGGAAATGATTAAGAACCACATTGGATCTAAAATACTATTCAGTTCTACCAATCTTAAGCTGTCAATTTCTTGGCTGGGCCACTCCATTTACTCCTGCTAATTTTTGTGATCCTTTCTTGCATTTAAGAAAGGAAAATCAGCAACGAAAGCTGAATTCTAAAGCAAAAGAAACCAAAAAAACAATAATATACTATAAATAATTTAATATTGTGCAAATAATTAATACTCACATTTGACTATCAATAATTTCCAGGCCTTCAATCTGAGCTGTCATATATACAGCCTAGGCTGTGGTACTTCATGTATTCCATCTACTCCGATATTCTGTCATCCTTTCTTGAATCAAAAAAATAGAAACATTAGCAATGAAGGTATCCTTCTAAAAATAAAAAAACACAATAAAAGAATTACTACTGAGCAAAATAATTAGAAGCACTTTCACCACAACTTAATTCGAATCCTACCAGTTTAAATCGCTTTTTAAAGCACATAAAGCTTGGAAACTTCATATATTCCATCTCTTGAGTTGATCTTTGTATCTCTCTGGACTTCCACAAAGCAATTTATGCAACGGAGCCTCCCTTGTTAAGAGAAAACAAATTAAACACATTTGTATGGTATGAAAAAGTTAATTCTTAGCGAATGATTAAGACCCACATTTGAACACATATAATGTCAAGTCTTACCACTCATTTAACTTCGCATTCATACATGGAATGCAAGGAAACTCCTCATATTCCTTCTTCTCGATTTTTTAAGAATCCTTCATGCTTTCTACAAAATGATATCTGCATAGAAGGCTATCTTCCTTTGAAAAGAAATAATTATCACATTGATCTACTCTAAAAGAGATAATTCT
>KZ310150.1:4841-15401 GCA_000376725.2 Ladona fulva
AATGTGATTTGGAAGGCACCAGACTCAAAAAGTAATGGTAGAGATTTTCTCAAGAAATTTGAGAAAATGTTACGTTTCAAATAAAAGAAAGTTGCTATAATTACATCACAATATAGCGATATATTTTATAAACTGAAGGAGTTTTAATGAACTAACACACTTACCTTTGATGGAGGTACGCATTGATGTGCATTACTACATACGTTTAACATGAATGCATATTATCAAATTCACACTTGTTATTCCTTTGGGAATTTCGTAGGTTTTCAACCTAATAAGATAACTTACTTTCCTTTAATCCTCATGAATGCATATTATATTCATTCATCAAGTGCTGTGGGTAGTAAACCTTCAAGTGTTAGTGAGCGATTATTTTAAGAGTTTCAAGATATTTAATCTTTCGACAAGTCCATGCTGGCTCGTACGTCTTGTAATGAGATACCAAATCCATAGCAAGTCCTAAAAAGGGAGAACTACAGGAGTGCCTAAACAACAGAATAAGCCACACCCTTTCCGTAAAGAGCCGTGCAGGCAAATTAAACTTTGGAGACATCCTTAACTCCTAAAATTTTAGGGCCTCGAGGGGAAAATCAGTCAGTCTTAAAGGAGACCCTCTGGTTTTGCCCACGCAGCACGTAGGGATGATCATACACGTTAGGACAAAGAAGCGAAGCCACGGACGCGGGAAAATTTGCACAATCTCAGACGCAAGGAAACGACTCAAAATGTAAAAGGACTAAAACGGTGGCTTGTACGTGCTGCGAAGGAACAAAAGAGAAACGGTGTGCGATGGGGAGAAAGAGAAGAGACGCTGAGCCACACAATGTGGAAAAAACAACAAGGCTCGCAGGTTGAGCCGGCTCCTCTCGTTAACACGTGCTTCTTCATTCCATTAATTTTTAATTTCTCCATTCCCATATCATTCATTCATTTGTCTGACGGAGAAATATTCTTCCCTGGCGACAAAAAAACGTGGCAGGAGTCGAGAAAGAGAATGAGGTCCCGGAGATGGAAAAAGGGAATAAGAGAGTACATTCCGTAAAGGGGGGATAGAGGGAAAACAGGTAAATTAGAAGGGTGCGGGAAAGAGGGAGAATGACTGAAGTATGCATGAGAAGCTGATAGGAAATTAAAATATATATTGCAAAAAAAATAAGTATGTTGATATAGGAATGAGCTTGCGGTATGAAAGGCGTCTTACCAATGATTTAATACTACGTAAGAAATAAAACAACAACCCTGATTTTTGTTAACCAACGAAATTTCAATTATACATATTTGAAAAGATCAACACCGGCGTCAAAGATTTTACGCCAAAAGAGAAGAATTATCTCCTTAAAAGACTTTTGCTGCAGTGTTCTTTGAATAGATTATAATTTAACGGCATTCAGTAGTTTTATTGTTATTTAACAATGATTTGTATTATAAGTTCATTGATTCACATTCTAGGAAGAGAATCTACTTATTTCTACTACAGTATACTAAAGAAAATTGTATAGAAACTTCATTGAAGAATGACATAACATATTGAATAGAACTAGTTAAAAGGCCGCATGTGGATTTCGGGGTGTAGATTGGACTCCATTATCGTATGCATAGTTGTGATAGTTTGGTGTAGTTATTATCTAGCTATCCTCCTGTTTTAGGTGTTATAAAAGTTTCTTACCAGCTAAAAAAATCGTCACATATACTTTCTGAGTAAAGAAAATCGCTCAAATGTATCTATTTTTTGATTGAACATCACATTTCAGAATGCAGTCATAAAGCTGTGACAAAATGAAGGACATTATGGTCTAATTTTTTACATTCAACGAAAGAATTTTTAGAATTATTGCTACAGAAGTGCTTAATACTTATCATTAACTAGCTATGATCATCATCAGAGGTGATAAATAAGTAAACGGACTTGCTATCTAGCTCTCAAGCTCCTCTGTCCTCTTTCAAAGGCTTCACTCTCCCATATTTCCTTTGATACTCCATTACTATTGTTGATAGTCACCCTTCGTAGTTCAATCTCAAAGTACCTAAAATGGCCAATGATATTCTATGCATTTTCACTTTAAGATCTTCCAACTTACAACATGTTCTAAGGGATCTAAATCCAAGTCCCTATCCAGAATACCTTAAATTTAACTTCCGTGATGGGAAAATGTGAGCTACGGGACTTAAGAACGTATGATCGCACTTGGGATAACACATAACCGAAACTTTTCGCTCGTGATAGAAATATTGAAACCTCCAGATTAAGTTTACGCAACCTACTTTCGGAGAACTATCTAAAAACAGCGGGGTAAGTGTACGAGAAGTTATTGAATCGTTACCGGCTTACAATTTAAATGGAATATCTTAAATATATAAGCACGCCGATTTGGAGAATTGAGACTGAACTTTACGTAAATGACCGCATAAATAAATTAAGCCAAACCCCCCTCCATGGGCGCGCCACTAGAATTCGTAATTGAAAATGAAGATTTAGGTGTCTTTATCAGTAGCAATTCATCCTTCCCAGAAATCTGTAATCCGGAGCTTCCTGTTTGTCTCTGAGCGCGAGTTCCGCATTCCGAAAGACGGCTTACGGAGTGTTTTAAACCTCTAATTCATATACAGCCGTCTTCCAACCTTCTTTTTCTTACAAATAGTAAGATGCACATTCATAATGCATAGGGGTCAGCCAAAAGGGCTCCAAGGCTATGTAACCGCTTTCTCACGGAAGGCCACCCTAGTATCAAAGAGATGGCTTATTTTTCTCTAATTCATCCGTTGCTTGAGTACTTTTCGGTGGTGGAAAATCCGTATGAGAAGCATTTGATGGCCCACAGCTCTATGATATGCTAGAGCGCGTCCAACGTGAAGCCGCTCATTCCGTTAAAGGATGTTACACATTCGATAGTGCTCTAATGTAGTAGTGTATCGGAGATGATCCAAACCATCGGTTGGGTATCTGTTATGGATAGAAGAACAGAGTATAGGCATAAGCTACTCCAGAAATGTCTCACTACTAATTTGCATATTGAAATGCGCATCTAATCGGGTGCTTTAACAATGTGATTTGGAAGGCACCAGACTCAAAAAGTAATGGTAGAGATTTTCTCAAGAAATTTGAGAAAATGTTACGTTTCAAATAAAAGAAAGTTGCTATAATTACATCACAATATAGCGATATATTTTATAAACTGAAGGAGTTTTAATGAACTAACACACTTACCTTTGATGGAGGTACGCATTGATGTGCATTACTACATACGTTTAACATGAATGCATATTATCAAATTCACACTTGTTATTCCTTTGGGAATTTCGTAGGTTTTCAACCTAATAAGATAACTTACTTTCCTTTAATCCTCATGAATGCATATTATATTCATTCATCTCCACTGAACAGGAATCTCGCCAATCGATGAACTATAATCGAATAAAATTTATGCCTCTTGTTTCGTAGAGATACCTGATGCGGCATGCCGGACGCATGACTTGCACGGAATGGGGTCGAGGAGCTGCATCCTAAATACTCCTTCCGCACGTGACTATTTTCTCCTTGAAAACTCTTTAACTCCCCCTTCTAATTCACTAAAGAGTCCGCCGGGTGATACGGCGACGGGAAAATTGTCGGGAAGCCTTTACTTTGTTAGCGAGCGGTAAGAGGGGACGTAAAGGCGGAACGTTCGGTGATTGAATTCTCACATTGGGGAGGAATCGGCCCGGGTTCCGCTTCGCCGAAGTTACATCTCCCTTATTACTTCCTACGTTATTCTGAGCTGCGATTGGTCTGGATTAGTTCTTCGGGAATTTAATATCCACGACCATTTCTCTGGCCCTTGAGATTGACTTTCTACTTAATCTCATCAAAAAACTCTTTCTTTACCATTTCCTTTTCATTGGCGTCCTTTCTTCTGCCTCTACTTTGGATAGGATATTTCCCCGCAGAGAATTCCCTTACACGATCCCTATCTGATCTTCTGAGTCTGTTTCTTAACTTTACGGCTAATTAGTCTGATATATATTTGTTGTAATACGGAAACCTTTCAGTTTCAGGTTACGATAATAGTTGATTTACGTGAATACGTATAAGGGAGTCAAGATCTGCTCATACTAGGAAAACTGTAACCAAAGATACGCGGAGGATATTTGACTAACGATCCATGAGTGTCTCTAACAGAGATGAAAAATAGGCAAAGTTGTGACGGTAAGTTATATTACTTAGGATTTCATATATGCATAATGAAATACCATAACTACACATATTGCGGATCAGTGTACCTAACTACTTAAGAAAAGGATAAGAATTTTCTTGCTCAAGAGAGCAACTTGTTTGTGAAATAATATGATAATGTGAACATTAAAAAAAACATANATTTCTGTTTTCGCCATTCGATGCTTACAAGATGTTGCTACACTTGCGTACCTACATTCTTTGTTAGGTTCATGCAAATCATAATGGAGAAATAAATTAGGGAACATACATAAAAATGTATCCCCTTCGTTGTAGTGGTACTCAGTAATAAGAAGTGATACGAAAATCTTCTGGGACATAATTTTAGCTTAATCCTTCGATCGATCTTCGAATTGAGATCGAATTCGATCTTCGAATCCAGGTACTTTCCAAGTACGTAAGTTTCACACAATTTCCGTAATCATGTAATTTGAGCAACATGTCCAGCGCAATGCGCAGCAAATAGATCGAAAGAGCTTTGGCCTAGGTTCGAGGCCACCACTCCACCACTTCCCTTCTTCCTCTCCTCACAGACGACCATCATAACGGAAGAAAGGGATTAAGAAGATAGGATCTTTTCTGAGGTTCTGAAACGGCTAGTTGAAACGATATCCAATCCCCTTAAGTAATTAGACGTCAAAGGAGAAAATGGGTGGTTGATATATTGAGTGGAGAGGGATTGCTAAAGAATGTGATTGAGGGTAGAATACAAGGGAAAAGCATGGGGAACCCATGGATGAAAGTTGTTCGACAAAATAAAGGGCGGGGTGAGTTACAGGAGGCGAAATAAATGACGTTGAGTAGGGCAGTAAACCCACCAAAAGGCGTATAATTATCTATGTAAATACACGTAGTTGTAAAAACAGGAAGACGTTTGAATAACAGAATATTTTTTGTGAAGGCAGAGGCGTGCTTCAGAGGCGATTACAAAGTGTACGTTCTCGTGGATTATTTTCATATTTATCTCCGTTATTAATGTCCTGCTAAATTACGTACTTTCAACACACAGAACAACAAATAATGGCTGGAGATAATTTTGCAATTCATATCTGTAGATATTATCATTTTTGGAGATGATTCAGTCGATTATGCCCGATGCAATACGGTTGCGCAATTATTGAACCAGTGCCGTAACCAGTATCGCATCCACGCTAGAGAATTTAAGCAAAGATTCGGAAAAGTTAATGAATCACACTGCAACGAATTCATGGGAGTTTAAAAGGGGTGATTTCCAAAATTAAGGTAATTCTATAATTTCTTAAATGTCCGACACAGTAACGAGAAATTTGAAAAGAAAACACGCTTAATGTTTTATGCATATTTTATTAGAGCTAATACCTGAAAATTCACGCTCCTGATAAACGAATTTCCGAATTATTAACGTTAAATTTACCATGAAATTTTAGCATCTACCCCTATTAAACGATACTTAACCCCGATTAACCCCTAAGGACTTCATGCGTATCCGCTCGTGAAACTACGTTAGCATGCAAGCAAGCGCTGTTGATTATAACCCTGGGTGGTTCAACGTATTTTCCACTTAAACACGGCAACTGCACTCATTTAGTAGTTTTCCTATAGCTTGAATACCACCCTGAATTGGATTTCAAGTGATTTTTAGTAGTGAAGTTCAAGCGACAAGACGGACTAAATTTCAGTCAAAAGCAAGTTTTATCGATATTTATTGAGATTTATTCCAACGCTATAAAAATAGAGCAACGAATATGACATACGTACATAATCTAACCTTTTTTATATTATGGGTTTGCGTTATCCATTAATATTTTTCACCAGGGTTTGTAAATGAGATAGCGTTTTTATAGATTTCTGACCATCTTACAAGTATAAAAAAAAATTCTTTAGAACTGAAAATAACCTAATGATAATTCACAAAGAAAGAATTGAAAACAATATGAGCCTCTACAATTAGTACTATGCTGTCTATCTATATCCATATTGATTTCTATTAACTTACTATATTTATTTAATGGTAAAACATTGTAATTTTGTCGGTGGACCAGGTGGCAACGATCAAGGGTAACATCAGAAAAATAATACTCATATATATCCGGCATTCGCCCAAAAACGGGAGGAAAACTCCTCCGAAAACCTCCTAGAAATTCCAACGTAGTAATACTCAAAAAGTGAAAGAAATACTTCTTAATTTCAGGTAGGTACTACGCAAAAAGTTGTTTTCTCTCATCGATAGAAATAATTTCTAGAAACATGATTCTTGTAAGAGATTCTGTGATCCAGGAGTACAACTTATTTCTTTCACTGAGAGAATACAAAGACTAAATGGAGCGTAAAAAGTTCATGCTTGAGTTTCAATTCAATTATGTAGGAGCGTAGTCAGGATTTGTCGATAAGGGGGAGGGGGGAGGGTTAGAACCATAGAGTAAACACTGCTTTGCTTACAATCTAGGGGTACCTCCGCCCAAAATCTAATGAAAATATAAAGTGATATATTTTAGCATATATACCCAGCGAATCTCCAGCGGTGTTTGTATGGCATAATTGCGAGAGGCCTCCCACGCGCTTTCCTTTATTGTTGGTTCTTTTCTCATGGGGTGGTTTGAAACCCCAGAACCACCCTCTTGCCAAAGCATCTGTCAATGACAACACAGGAAGTATTGGGGAAACGGTGGGTAGCCGATACGGATAAAAAGGGTAGGTAGGTAGAAAGAAGAACGGAAACGTGAGAGATTGAGCGGCGGAGGAATAAATATTGAAGAGAAAGAGAAGGTACGGCGGGTTTCGGAGGGAATGGGCGGGCAAATAATGAGAGGATGGAAAGAGAATGGATTTTGTGCGAAGGGGAATTGAAATTCCTCGGCGGCGTACCTGTTGGAAACGCTATTAAGCTGTGAGTAGGAGAAGGGGTCAGGCGGCACTCACAAAAGGCGATGTTTGCCCTGATGCGGCATGCCGGACGCATGACTTGCACGGAATGGGGTCGAGGAGCTGCATCCCAAATACTCCTTCCGCACGTGACTATTTTCTCCTTGAAAACTCTTTAACTCCCCCTTCTAATTCACTAAAGAGTCCGCCGGGTGATACGGCGACGGGAAAATTGTCGGGAAGCCTTTACTTTGTTAGCGAGCGGTAAGAGGGGACGTAAAGGCGGAACGTTCGGTGATTGAATTCTCACATTGGGGAGGAATCGGCCCGGGTTCCGCTTCGCCGAAGTTACATCTCCCTTATTACTTCCTACGTTATTCTGAGCTGCGATTGGTCTGGATTAGTTCTTCGGGAATTTAATATCCACGACCATTTCTCTGGCCCTTGAGATTGACTTTCTACTTAATCTCATCAAAAAACTCTTTCTTTACCATTTCCTTTTCATTGGCGTCCTTTCTTCTGCCTCTACTTTGGATAGGATATTTCCCCGCAGAGAATTCCCTTACACGATCCCTATCTGATCTTCTGAGTCTGTTTCTTAACTTTACGGCTAATTAGTCTGATATATATTTGTTGTAATACGGAAACCTTTCAGTTTCAGGTTACGATAATAGTTGATTTACGTGAATACGTATAAGGGAGTCAAGATCTGCTCATACTAGGAAAACTGTAACCAAAGATACGCGGAGGATATTTGACTAACGATCCATGAGTGTCTCTAACAGAGATGAAAAATAGGCAAAGTTGTGACGGTAAGTTATATTACTTAGGATTTCATATATGCATAATGAAATACCATAACTACACATATTGCGGATCAGTGTACCTAACTACTTAAGAAAAGGATAAGAATTTTCTTGCTCAAGAGAGCAACTTGTTTGTGAAATAATATGATAATGTGAACATTAAAAAAAACATAACATTTTGTACATCAACGAATCTAAGCTGANTTTCACTGAGAGAATACAAAGACTAAATGGAGCGTAAAAAGTTCATGCTTGAGTTTCAATTCAATTATGTAGGAGCGTAGTCAGGATTTGTCGATAAGGGGGAGGGGGGAGGGTTAGAACCATAGAGTAAACACTGCTTTGCTTACAATCTAGGGGTACCTCCGCCCAAAATCTAATGAAAATATAAAGTGATATATTTTAGCATATATACCCAGCGAATCTCCAGCGGTGTTTGTATGGCATAATTGCGAGAGGCCTCCCACGCGCTTTCCTTTATTGTTGGTTCTTTTCTCATGGGGTGGTTTGAAACCCCAGAACCACCCTCTTGCCAACGCATCTGTCAATGACAACACAGGAAGTATTGTGGAAACGGTGGGTAGCCGATACGGATAAAAAAGGTAGGTAGGTAGAAAGAAGAACGGAAACGTGAGAGATTGAGCGGCGGAGGAATAAATATTGAAGAGAAAGAGAAGGTACGGCGGGTTTCGGAGGGAATGGGCGGGCAAATAATGAGAGGATGGAAAGAGAATGGATTTTGTGCGAAGGGGAATTGAAATTCCTCGGCGGCGTACCTGTTGGAAACGCTATTAAGCTGTGAGTAGGAGAAGGGGTCAGGCGGCACTCACAAAAGGCGATGTTTGCCCTGATGCGGCATGCCGGACGCATGACTTGCACGGAATGGGGTCGAGGAGCTGCATCCTAAATACTCCTTCCGCACGTGACTATTTTCTCCTTGAAAACTCTTTAACTCCCCCTTCTAATTCACTAAAGAGTCCGCCGGGTGATACGGCGACGGGAAAATTGTCGGGAAGCCTTTACTTTGTTAGCGAGCGGTAAGAGGGGACGTAAAGGCGGAACGTTCGGTGATTGAATTCTCACATTGGGGAGGAATCGGCCCGGGTTCCGCTTCGCCGAAGTTACATCTCCCTTATTACTTCCTACGTTATTCTGAGCTGCGATTGGTCTGGATTAGTTCTTCGGGAATTTAATATCCACGACCATTTCTCTGGCCCTTGAGATTGACTTTCTACTTAATCTCATCAAAAAACTCTTTCTTTACCATTTCCTTTTCATTGGCGTCCTTTCTTCTGCCTCTACTTTGGATAGGATATTTCCCCGTAGAGAATTCCCTTACACGATCCCTATCTGATCTTTTGAGTCTGTTTCTTAACTTTACGGCTAATTAGTCTGATATATATTTGTTGTAATACGGAAACCTTTCAGTTTCAGGTTACGATAATAGTTGATTTACGTGAATACGTATAAGGGAGT
This sequence comes from Ladona fulva, assembly GCA_000376725.2. NCBI lineage: Eukaryota > Metazoa > Arthropoda > Insecta > Odonata > Libellulidae > Ladona > Ladona fulva. The sequence goes on from KZ310150.1 coordinate 14,175, forward strand.
CAAGATCTGCTCATACTAGGAAAACTGTAACCAAAGATACGCGGAGGATATTTGACTAACGATCCATGAGTGTCTCTAACAGAGATGAAAAATAGGCAAAGTTGTGACGGTAAGTTATATTACTTAGGATTTCATATATGCATAATGAAATACCATAACTACACATATTGCGGATCAGTGTACCTAACTACTTAAGAAAAGGATAAGAATTTTCTTGCTCAAGAGAGCAACTTGTTTGTGAAATAATATGATAATGTGAACATTAAAAAAAACATAACATTTTGTACATCAACGAATCTAAGCTGAAAGTATCCAAAGGTTTTTGTTTAATTCGATCTGCGTTCCCTAAATATCATAAAAACGTTCGAAAAATCCACACACATTGTTATTTCTAAAAATGAAGCAGGAAGTCCCCGATTACATAATTTTAATAGTTATTTACAAACAAAACCAACTATTACTCAACCGGAAATATCTAGCTACCGGGATTGATACTAGTATTAGATTTAATTAAATTTAATAGGACTTTTATAGGACATAGGGTACTTTGGTGTGCAGCAACTATGCCAGTGGATAAACTTTAGTGAACTGCATAAGATATGTAAGCTGGATTCATTTCTACTAATACAGGTATTCCGGTAACGATGATCATAGTTTGTGTACTTTTTCGCTAAAAAAGGTAGAAAATTGATGTTCATCAACGTATGGAAATCAAACGTAAGCCTCCGTGATACACTAATTGAAATCCGAGAGAATATATCAAGCTTTAATATGGCGTTCTTCATTGATGCCGACCAGAATATAACCCAATTCAATCAAATAAATCCTAAAAGAGAGCACTTTGTTGAGAAATTGATTTCAGATTTATTTCTAATTAAAATTATTTTTGAGAAATTCAACTAAACAAAATTGGACGCGATTTTCATGAATGAATGTCTGATCGAGAAAGCCTCTCCACTCTGTTGCTATTAGGATGGAGGCTTTTAATTCTTTTAAAGCTCAGAAAATGTAAAATGTGTCCTTTTCATGAATAACTATTGAATTGGGATGTAATTTCAGTTGATATTCTTATCATCCCCTAGAAATTAGGAAAGATAAAATCGTTCGGCTCGAGGTGACGCTCTGTATCTAAATGGGATCTTCGCATACCATTAAGTTACAACGAAGTTCAACCTCATTGGAATTATTAAAATTACGGATTTTCGTCAATACTTTGTAAATATCCTC
>APVN02035454.1:0-15324 GCA_000376725.2 Ladona fulva
ATGTGAGGAGATGAAGAAACTGTACAAGCACTGTTTATATTTGAGAGCTGTTTCCTAATTACGCAATAGGCTGATGAAAACAATACCTAACCGTAAGAATTCATCAATCAGACGTTAGTCAGTCACATCTACAATGGAGATGCTACATTTCCGTATAGACTCTGCACTCATACTCATACAGTAATTCATGATGACATTTTACATCGGTGTTCAAATTCACTCTTAAAGTGAAGTTAGTCAAAATTTTGTCTCTAAGACTCTGTCCTACATGTTGTTATATTATGTCGACCTCTAGGATAATATTACTTTAATGCAATCCTCCCGATTTGATTTTGTTTCAAGTCAAAAATGCGAATTCAGTTTGTATAGGAATTTCTTAGCGCGAATCATTTCTGCACGTTTGAGTTCCCTTGTTTAAACTCCTAAATCAGTAAATTGATGACTATTTCAGATTCGAATACTCCGAGACCAAACTCATCAACAGTAAAACAGTAAGGTGGCCAATTACGTTATTGTTTTAGTCGAAAACTTTGTTACTTATTTAAGCCAGTAAATAAGCCTTATCCTCCGTAAGTGAGAAGGCTGAAGTGCAGCACAATTAAAGCTGATTTACTCAAGTATCACAATTAGTTATTTTTATACTAGTAAACACCCTCCAAGCATGACGGAATTCAATTTATTTTTAAAAAATTATCTGTTATTTTAATCACCTGGTCCACGTGTCAATTGTAAGTCTATAGTAACTTAATATATTTGTGACTTGTAGATAGTTTGATTGATACGGGATACATTTCGTATATATTTGCTCATAGTTAAATGTCTAAAGGAATATTTCTTCGATTTTAATTGTGAGCTCGACATTTATAAAAAAGTTTGTATTTTTTAAACTATTACCTATGAAATTACCAGGAAAAATATCATCTTCTAAATGTTAATTTTACTTTTAAATTCCAAACGTATTCTTATAGAATAACTAACTGAGCTTGGCATAATCAGGTTTCATGAAGCATGATGGATCTTAATGTAATGTAAGTATATTATGAATTAATTCGCATCCTATTCATAACCTTCGTTAAAAAAATACTGATCAGGATTTAAGCTAAGTTCAGTTAAGAATATAAGCAGGATTCCAAAAATTAAATATTCGATTTATAAATATTGATATGGAATTATCATCGATTTTTGCTAGAAATACAGTGTCACAAAATTGTATAAATTATTTTATGCGAATTCATTTCTATGGTTATTCAAAGAAGAGTAGCATATACAAGTAAAATGCAATATATGTAAAATCTAATATAATAGATTAATTCAGTTGATGGAAATCTGTTTCAAGATTAAAGTAAATTAAAGTGAATAGTTTACAGATGGATACATTTAATTGTTTTTATTAGCACTTTAAGTACATTTTTTGTTGGTGTGTTTTATTACATACATTCATTTTCTTATTTCTCCTTATATGCATGAATGTCATCGAAAAGAAGACTCTTTCAAATGAATTTTGTCTGTAATGGGTGAAGAACCCCGTAAAGATAACTTTTTATCATATTATGCGTGATCTTTGGGAGTCTGTAATGATCTCCGTTGCGAAGCAGATGCTTTTAAACCTCAGTCGACTGTAGCGGCACAATGCGGCGGGAGAGATATCTAACGCTTCCGCGGCGCACAGGAAATGAAGCGAGTGTGACGATTATGGAGTTCTTCCCCCATTTCATCCGCGCAAAAGTGAATGCGAACAAGTGAGCATAGCGGCGCGTGATTTTATTCCACCGCCATCGTCGTTTAAAAAAAAATACAGTGTTCTCGAAAATTTCGCAAAGATTTCGTCGTGCGCTACGAGCTCGCACAGATCAAATTCATTCGTGAATTTTTAATTGCAAATCTCTTTTTATCCTATACCTTCATTTGTGAAAACGTTCAGTTTTCTAATATTTTCATTCTCATTCGATTCTTTTCCCACCAAAAAAGTTTATTTGCTTGGAAATACTCTTTTGTAAAAAGGCTACGAAAAGAGTTGTAAGAGGTAAAATTTCGACTTTGGAAGGATTGCGCTTAAAAAAATAATTAATTTCTTTCTCGCTCTGAAAGTCTTTCCGAGCCTTCCTTGCTGGTGCATTGGATTTGTACGTCTACTTGATTGTGCGGCACGAGAGCTGCGCGAGCTTGTCTTGGGATAGCAGGAAGCGTTTGTATTTTTATGTAGTTTCAGCAGAGTGATATCTCTATTTTCTCTTCACTTTGCGGAATATCTCCTTTTCTTTCTCCCTCTGTTTTCTCTTTGCCAGTCCTTTTCTTCGCTCGATACCGCTTGTATTTTGTTTTTATAGAGATGATGGCCCCATATTTATTCCGGAGATGTCGCCTTCATGTTTTATAAATATGAGCTGTTTGCACAAGTATGATTTCTTCAAGTGATAAGAACATCACTATCATTCCCTTCTTGGAATCCTTGTCTTACAGCAATGAAGCAATTTTTGTAGATTCGTGCCATAAATGTCTCTCTTTAAAAGTGACCTGGGAATAAAACTTATAAATCGTTGGTGCTCTTTTAATTTGCCCGAAAATAATTTAGTGGGCCTTGAGGTAGTATTATTGTAAATATATTTTAAGGTCATGGTTGTCTTGTTAAAAATAAACTAATGACGAATAACCTTTGATTTAATAGTTTTTTACTATCCATTTTTGGGCTTCATTGATGCTTTCCGTTATCTTGTCATTATATTCATTTTCATCATCATTCCCTTGATCGTTTTTGCGATAATTTTTCTCATATTCATCGACTTTGCTCGGCTTTAAACTGAGTCTTAATTTCCTTAATCCTTTATTTCCTATAATCTCCTTAAATGTGTTTTTCCCTGATAGATTTTCAATCCCCATTTCACCGTTTAAGTAATCCATAAACCCGTCGTACACATATGTGTGTTACCAAGTTTTTAAGTCATCGGTCCATTTCCTCGGGAAGTAATAATTTGTACCTCTCCATTCCCTCTTGTTCGTTCTTGCTCGATCCATCGGATGCTGGAATTTAATTTAATTTCCATCCCCAATTTTCTCCTCTCCATTGTGTTTATATACGATTCCCTCCTAATTTTCTTTCTCTTTTACCCGAATTCCTCTTCTCCCCTTAAAAATTTCATCTGGCATTTTTTCATCCGGTTCATCAGTATACAGCTTTTCCATTTTTCTTTTACCTCTTTCATCTCCCTTATCTTTTCATCTTTTCCTTTTGCAATTTCTCAATTTGGTTTTCAATCGAGGCTATCCCCTTCGAGGACAGCTTTCCTGTTTTCCATCCTTTCTTTCCATCTTTTAAACCCACTGCGGCTACCCAGCATCACCTTCCCATCTTTCTTTTTCTCAGTGACACCCAAAAGTTCCACTTCATACACATTAAAATATAATGTGCTGCCAAGAGATGCAGAGAAGGAAGACGGAAAGCAGATGGGTTGAAAGTAGGAAGTAAAGTCGGGTAGTGGTGGAGGAAACAGAAAGGCGTAGAAGATTATTATATGGAGAGCTAGAGAACGTTAGAGAGAGATACCGGCTCGCCTTTCGGACTTCGCTGGGAAACAAAATAACGCTGTGCGAGGCCCCTGTGCCCTCTCACTGTGTGAGAAGATGAAATGGCTTTGCTCTGCATCCCTTTCCGCAAACTGCCGTGCGCACCCTTGCTCGACGTAAACCCCATGCTTTTCCCCTTTCTCGTTTGAGAGATACCCCCTTCGCACACGCCATCCGACAATTCCTCTTTTTTTGGGCGGCTCTCTTCCACCGCTCATGCACTTGGTGGCGCGTCTAGTATTTTAAAGCGAAGCTTTCCATGAGGTATTTCCCCGGCCCTCTCCCTCCGTGTTCACATTTCCACGCTCCCTTTTTCGTTCCTTTTCCCTTGTTTTTCCTTTGATAATAAGTGCGTTTTCTCGCTTCTTTCTAGAAAATTGGTAATATGTGAAATTAAAAACTATAATTAATCGATTGAAAAAATATAAAATAATGGTCTTGGAACAAATTTTTGCCCTTAAAATAGTTACATTCTGCTATTTTCGGGGGAAATCGTTTCCCTCCATTTAATGTAGCTAGAAAAAATGGATTGGGGTTTCATGTCAGTATATGATACACCAAACAGCCGCCTCCCTTAGGGATTGCTTACTAAATTTTATCCTTATATGTGTATTTTCATCCCAAGGCGAAATAATTGTAAAATCATCGACATGACTGGAACTCGAACCCAGGTTCCCCAATTTACGGGCAGGTGTTGTAAACTACAATGCCAACTCATGCCGAGTTTAGTGGTGAGAACATCTATCCGGAAAGTGGGTGACGTGGGTTCGAGTCCCAGTCATGTCGATATTTTTCACTTGTTTCTCCTTGAGTTTTTAGCCGCACGGATATCATTGTTTTGTAAATTACCTTTCCCTCATCCTCCAGTATTTTAGGAATGAAAATTAATACCCTGTAAGACCTATTGTAGAAATTAAGCCATAAGGGGACAATTAAAGGAATAGTATGCTTTAATAGGATTCATTAATTTCTCCCCTCACAACTCACTAGAAGATTGTCTTTCCTCATAATTTAATCAGTGCCCTCTTTCATGCGCAAAAGTACCTGAAGATGCTAAACCTTTCTCTCTCTCTTCATTGACTCGATTTTTCATTTTTTTCGGGTCTGAAACATTCTTCCTTATCAACTCATCTTCCATTTATTTCTTCCTTTATTGTGCACATCGCAGAGCCTCCTTTCATCTTTGGCCCCACTTTTGTGTTACGTTCTCCTTAATTAGTTTGCATTATTTCCCATTTTCCTTAATCTCTCCAGAACTTTTGTCCCAAAAAACGTTGTAATTGTGTCCCCTCACTCTTTCTTGCTCCGAGATTTCTCGAAATCTTGCGACTTCATTTTCCATCCAATCTCGCTGCCCTCCTTTCCATCAAAAACACCTCTCAGCCTACTTACATATTTCTCTCCCTTTTCGTTCTTTCTTAAAGAAATTCAACCTTCGCCCTCACTATTTTCATTTGTGAAGGGTCTCCGAGTACCGCAAGTTCCATTTCGACCGTCCTCATCTCATCACGAAGCTTTCTATTCCTCACCCTCTCACTGTCATACATCAATCTGGTACTTCCATCTACTCGTGGTTTTTGTTTTAATTTTCGCTTACCATATTCTTGTTTCTTCTTTGCCGTCTTGCCTTTAAACCATTCCATCTCATTGGAGTCGCATGGAGTTTCTTTTCCTCGGCTTTATTTGCCCTTTATCTTCTTTGAAATTCGCCTCCCTTACTTTTTCTGCGCTTTCATCAATCGCCCCACATTTTAAAATTTTCCTCCCCGCTCGTTTTTGTCCTTCCCCATCCTTCCTTTCCTCGGTCGATCACCGTATGTTTCTTTGAAGTAGGAGGTGCCCCTTTTTATGCCTTTGCTAGGGTCTCTTCCCATCCTTTCTCCTCTTTCATCTTATCCCCTCTTTCACCTGACTTCTTCTTGGTCTCCACGCCCATTTCCTATTTCCTCCACCTCTCTCTCTCACACCCTGCCCGTATATTTTCCTTCTTCCTTCTCTCTTTCAGCTATAAGTCATTAATTTGTCATCGATCTTTGGTGGGGACTCTGTGCCTTTTCTGGATTCTCCGGCGACCGGCCTCCCTCAAACATTCCTTCCTCCTTCTCTTCTGAAAACTTTTTCTCGCTGCTTTGAACTTTGACCCCTACTCAAGCAGTGGGATACGGAGATGTAGGAGTGGAAAGGTGGCGGTTGGGAAGGTGATTTCGTGGTTTGGCCTTCTTATACGACGAATGCTTCCTAAGGGAGCTTGCTTGGCTCTCGTGCCAAACAAACCACGCCCTTATTCTATGTGGAAAAGATTTCTCTTTCCCGTGTCCCTAATTCATGTTCTCCCTCCGCCTCGAAGTTACTGTTTTTTAATAAAAGAATTACTGCTCTCATATACAAGGTGGGTTTGGACTAGCTCTGAGAACCTGTTGCCACGGATGTTAATTGTGAAAGTAATGCTATTACATGGGTACATTTAAAAATATAAAGGGTGTTATTTAATTCAAATAAATATCCAAATATATGTGTTTATTGGCTGGTGTTTTTCAAAATAAATTGATAACTGTGATCATTATTTCGTTAAATTTGTAATTCCCTTTGAAGAGGTTATTTTTTATTGAATTAATATATACAGGAAAAAATAATGACTATATTTGGCGCTAAAAGGCGCATTTTCATTCGTAGCTTTCGTTTAAATACAATTTTAATGCTTTTGATGTTAATTTACTTTGAATATTGATTTCAAATGTTGAAATTTTAATGACATGATTTAATAATTTAAAGTTATCAATTAGGTACCTTGATGAATCATGTGGTTTAACCACAATCTATTCATTAGTTTCCAATCAAATGAGTTTTGGATCTGAAAATTACATTTAATATTATTTAAATTAAAGGGGTAAAAACATCTTGTTCGAAATTCATTTATAATTATTTTTAAACCCCAATTAATAATGGTATATGCAGTAGAAATCTAGACGTCATGAGGACCTAAAGGTTTTTAACCGATGGCGCGTCATAGGTTTGAAAAGGTTTTTGGATAAACCAATTAAGGGATCCGATTGTTAGAGATGATCAGAAATATTAATTGAAAACGTATATCACATAAGTAATTGGCTTTGGCACCATTTTCATCTTTCTGTTACGAAATTATCGGATTGTCATACTCANTTGGCAACTCTTTGGCCATATTCTTATCCCGCTCTCCCGTTCCTTTTTTTCTCCGCTCACCAAAACTGACGCATTTTTTTATTCCCCTAATTTTTTCCTCTTTTCCTCCGAGCTTCAGCGAGAGACACAGAGAGATCGAATAAGAAGAAGATGGAAGGAACCCTTTTTTTAACACTTCTCTTCCTCCCATACTCGTATACCGTGCTCAAACTCTTCCCATCCCCTTCATACAACCCATAATCTCCTCCGCCTCCATCTTTTCTCTGGCACCCACTCTTCCTCAAATCCACCGCCTTACAGATCCGACCGGCTGAGCGCCAAACCTTTTTTCTCGCGGAAAACCTTCCCTTCTCACACCGTTACCATATTCTTCTCTCTCCTCCAGTCTCTTCCTTTCTGTCGCATCCTCCTCTTCTTCCTCTCCCTCTCCTTCCTTACTCTCCCGCGTTTGACATAGGCTTTTGAGTGCCTAATGGCCTATGAAAGTAATTGGATTATTTGAAGTTGGAAGGCCCCTCGGAAGGGCAGGTGAAGGCGGAGGGAGAAAAAGGGTCCAATCGGAGGAGAGGGAGGAAAAGAGGAAGGGGGAGGGGAGGCAAGGGATGTTTTTTTTCCTCGAGAAAGGGTGGAGAGATAGAGAAAGAACTTGAGGAGCAACTTCGGTGGGGAAGGAGAATCTTTGCTGACGTGGGAGGAAAGGGAGGAGGGTTCGTGGGGGTTTGAATGAGGCTCTCGCATGTGAGAGGCCTTTGGGCAGAACCACAGAGGGGTTGAAAGAGAGAGGGGTTGTAGCGTAAAGGGGTTTAGAGAAAGGGAAGAGGAGTGAGGGATAAAGGGGGAGGGGATAAAGGGAGGGTGGTGAGGCAAAGGGTAGCCCGTTTTTAAGAGGCTGAGGTCTTAAGGTCCTTCTGGAGGATTTTTGGTAACGGGAGGCAGCGGAGTTTTGAGGGAAGAATTCGATAGAAAGGATGTGGGGAGGACTGATGCAACTCCGTGGAATGGGAACGTTGTCTGGCACCTTTGAGAATATCTTTCAGTTGTGTTTTTGTTTAACATGAGTTGATTGATCAAATTATATTTTCAAAGAAACGGGAGTATTACGTAACATCTGATCTAGCGGAACGATGGATTTCCCTTCGGTAACTGCTAAGTTTTTTTTCACAGTTTTCCTGTTTTTAGATCTCATTTTCAATTTTAGAGGAAGTACGTCATCCCCTTTCACCCCACAACCATCTTTCTCTCATTGTTTTTAGGTGAAATTATATTTTTAAATTTCCCTTATTCGTCAAGTCAAATTTATCAATGAATTTATAGCTTGCCAAATTTTTGCTTCTCCGATGGGATTCTTATCATAAATTGCTTAGGCACTCATGCCAACGGAGGCTTTTTCGAGAATTAAAGAAAAAATTTGAATGTCAATCATCAAAATAATTATCGCATTTCATATATGGAATGATATGCTATATATGCTATATAATGGAATCGATAGCTATTTTATTATTTCAATCACACAATTTTTTACTCTCCATTAAGTTACAAGTTACAACTGCTGAGCAGAGCAGACCCTTCAAGTGATTTAAGCATGCATGATGATGACGAAATTATAAATTATCAAGTTTTTGTGGTTATTACTGTGTGAATTAGTTATTCCACCTAAATTAAGAAGAGATAGGATGATACTGTTTATAAATTCTTAAAAATCATATGATGTTGGATGTCAAAATAATTCCTTCTATTAGTTGAAGATTAGAACAATAAAGGCTATGTCACGCAAAGAGATTTCAGTTGACACAGCTTGTGATAACTTAGATATTTTTCCAGTGAAACCTACGTAGAAAAGAACCAATCATGAAGTAGATATTATATTTTTATTTATTGGCTTTAGGACTTAGGAGTCCTACAAAAGTGTCCCAAATTAGGTATAATTGCTTGTTCAAAGAAATTGCGAGAATTTAGGAATATTCTAATTAACTTATATTCTCATTTCCCGGTACCCACAAACTCTGAAATGATGGTGTCATCACAAATAAATAAATCTGATAAAAACAGCTTATCTTGGGATACAATCGTCCTCCTTTTCTTCGAATAGAACGTCTCCTGTCACGCAATTTCTCTCTTTCGTCGCAGAATTAAAAAGCGCCTTTCTTCACCGCACGCTACCTCTCGAATTATTTCTCAACCACTTTCCGACACCCCTGAGTCATCCATTCCACGAAATCTTTAACTTGCGCATCGGTTACCCTTCTCCGTGTTCCACCATCCGTCTCAACTCTAATCTCGTTCTCCAGCCTCCCTTATCAAGTCTGCCATTCTGCCGTCAATCCTCCGTATGTGCTCCTCCCCCTCGAGATCCTTCCATCCAAAGACCCTCAGCCGATCATCTCCGCTTTCCTCTCTCTCTTTCTCGGCCTTTCCCTCCTATTCTACTCAATTTGGTGCTTTGGATTCTTCCCTCTTCCATTTTTTCTCTTTTCGACCGTTTCATTCCTTACCTTTCTCCCTCGCTTTATCTCTCCCACTTTGGCATTATCTGGTGTTTCTTTTTCCATCTTCCTCCTTTGTAATTTCCCTTCGTCTCTCGCTAACTGTCACTCTCAATTTATCTCTCCTTCGCTCCTTTTTTTCACAGTCGTGCGAGCCTTGAATCTCTTTGCCATTTCTCTTTCTTCCGTATCCAATCACTGCATTCTTATTTCTTTGCAATCTTTGTCGTTTGCTGTTGTTTTGGGCAGTTTCTGGCCTCTCTTTTTTCCGTATCCAATTTTTTCTTGAATCTCGTCGCTTGAAACTACTCCAATAGAATTCACGATTTATGGTTCTTGACGGACCTATGTTGGATGTTCTAAGGTCCCATTTAGGTTGAGGATTTTTGTATCTCCTTATATTTATCCCATAATTTTTTCTTCATGTCTTGGATCTTCCTATAACACCAATGAATAGATTTTGGACCAACATTTACCCATTGACAGTAATTGACGCACCCCGTCAAGGTCTCGGGAAAATAAACTTGAAAAAATTATTTAAAATGTGTAAAATATATCTCTAATTTAAATATTAGGAAAAATATATTCAGAAAAAATAAAATAAAAATTCTTTCACTTATGTGGTAGGCGATTTTTTTGCGCTCATTTAATCTATTAGTTATCCAGATAACCACTGAATCATCATTTACAAGGTCAACGAATTTGTGGCTAACAGGCCGAAAACAAGATATGTCGATAAAACTCAGAATTGTTGAGGTAGAAAAATGCCCATTCCGAAACATGAGGCTTATGTGGGTTAAAATGTTTGAGGACGATTGATTCTAGAGATTGACGGATGACGAAATTTCTTGAACAAATAGTCTCAGTTATTGCTTTGTTTGAATACTCACGAAGTCTTGTCATTTGTAAAATATTCAAATGAGCTGTTGTTTCAGCCGTGAAGTCTTATGCTTCGGTGTTCAAATGCATTGATCACCCATCTGCACGCTGGCGCATTTTATAATATATTCCTCGTAGATGGCAATAGATAATGCTGTTCGATTAATATTGTTCAATTTCAGATGTTTGCACGCGTAAAAAGTTTCTGAATGTAGTAAATCATCTTATCTGCTTAGTAATTTACTTTCCTAATGACAGAACATTTGTGAATCAATCATCTTGAATTTGTCATTCAACGTAATATTTTTGCTGAGGAATTTACTTTTCTTTGACACAGGTGAGAGCAAACTGCTGAGTACAATCATATTTATAAATAAGAAAATGAAAGCGATTCTTGTCTCCTATGGTACTTTTTTGCGTTTTTGGGAATAAGTTCCATATCCTTATCCTGCTTTACACAAATGTTTCTTTTCTAGTTTTTCACTGTTATTTTACTCCTCATCCTTCATGGAGATAACTTTTAGGCTATTTGTTCTCAGAAGCAGTCGCTAATCACCAATAATACGATAATCAACAATGATATCGTACACTACCAAAACTTGGAAATTATATGCGTGTTATATCTCAATATGGAATTCTTATTTATGTTTCATCTCACCAAAATTTTCCGGAATCTTTTGCTTAAACCATCACAATGTGGAAAGTATAGTACTGCACCAAGATTCCTCTCACAACCTTCTCCCTGGCGATTATTTAGCTTTTAATCTCCCAGCAATCACGTATTATAGCCTAATCCGATTCAAGGCCGTTGATTGCCTCATTAACTCCGAATTAAAGCTCAATGATATGGCAGAGGGAGAATTTTCTCACTCTGTCTTATCTGCCATCTGTTAACCTCAGTCCGTACTTAACCTTCATCTCTACCCATTTCCTTAATCCTCCATATTTCTACTCCTCTCCTCGAGTCAATCCCTCCCTCATTCCTTCTCTTCCTCACAATTCCCCCCTTAGGCGGGCCTTCTGCTCATCCCAGACCTCTTACCATCAACCCCTTAAAACCCTTCTTCAGCCTCCAAATCTCGCATCCTTTCTTCTCTTCTTCAGAATCCCTACTCGTAGACAGAATGATTCTTTTCCTCTTCCTTCATCTACTCCCTCTTCTTTACTTCATCCCTTCAAACTCTCCCATCTAAATCCGCATTTTCTCTCTTCTTTTGTACCCTTAGTTTCTTAGTCCATCCCTCAATTCTTCCAGAAGCTCGCGCTATCCTCGGTGTTCACTTGGTCCTTCTCAGACTAGTCTGAACACTTCTCCCTTTCCGCCATTTTCTCCCCTTTGCAGCTCGCTATCACACTTTATGTTTTTTCTCTATTTTTCCGTTTCATTCCTGCCCCTCTCTTTTCTGCCTCTTTATTCCATCGAGTGTATTTTTATTCCCTTTCTTTTTCTACGTTGGCCTTTTTAAGGAAAGGGAGAAGGGGCGGCTGTCTGGATGGTCCGTGATTGGAGTGTGTCGTATTCCCAGGGTCCTTTTCCTTCCCGCTCGTCCTCTGCAATGACGGAGAGAGGGCTCTTTCTATCTGTCCTTGTCCGTCTCTTTCACAACTCTGACTCGAATCGGCTCTTTTTTCTGACCTATGTTCAAATCTCCAACATTTTCTCCTTTGGAAGAAAAATTACTCAAGAACTTCTTTAAGGGAACCGCTGGAGATGAGTCATTTTTACAGTCATATTAGAAATATTAGTGCTTGTGACGCTGTAGACGTAGTTTCTTAGCGTTAGCTCTCAGATATTTAAGGAAAGAGAATCTTGCCTTCATTTAATGAATATCAGAGAAATATGAAATCTTTCGCTTAAACGAATGCATTCATACTGGATCTCACCACTCTATAGCAACGTTTAGTACATATTCAAGCTTTCTATTTTGTCAACGTTTAATACTAAAATATTACTATTTAACATTTTAATCTCAAATAGATTCGTAGTAATTCTTTCATAATTTATCTAAGTTACTATCCAATATTTTCAGAATTAGAAATCTGTTTTTCCTAACTATCATATCATTTTACAAATATATGTTGTCTCTTCCGTTTTCTTGCCATTACTTCTCTCTTCTTAAAAAACATTCCATTCACCCGTCTTCTACCATTGTACCGTTTAACAACACAAAACAACATAGGCTGTGTGAAATGCCCATTTCAGTTGCTCATTGGATGCACAAGTGACGCCTATCTGGACCTACTGTTTTCAAAACGTGTAATCAGTTGAGGATTTGAAGCTTCAGAGAGATATTTGCCATCCCAATGAATGCTTTCCGCTGCACTTTCACTTTTCGAGTATTCCCATGACGCTCAAGAACGGATATATTAGATCCAAAAGGGAAACGCTCGATTAGTTCGTGAGTGATTGCTATTTCCTAATTCATTATTGCTGTCGATTTAAATCTATGACGCTTGTCACTCGACGGAACACCACGAGTGAAGCGATTTTTATCTGAACTCGAAGCGTCACATGATTACGCCATCCCATTCAGGGATGTCCCACAACACAGCTTTCACGACTAATACACGGAGTTCTAAGCCACTGTGTCCGAACATCCATTCCTCTTTAAACCCCTTTCTCGTATGCCTTTATAATTTCGAGCGTGGGACTGAACAGGCTGCTGTCCCACAGTTCCGAGCACCCTTTCCCGTCCCTCTCCTCTTTTTTTCACTCAATGACCACCGCGATTATGATGTCTCGCATTGTTGTTGACCGCAGCACTGTGACGCTGCGACGAGTCGTATGCAAATACCCGAAGGCGGAGGGCGGCGCCGGAGGAAGAGGAGAGACATTTCGGAGTGGGCGCAGGGTTGAAATGAGGGTGTGTGCTAGAAAAAGGAGTCGGTGAATAGGAGGAAATAAAAGCAGACGTGTGGGAGTCCCTGAATGACAGACTTGGAAGCTTTCGGGGTGTAGTTAAGCGTTTTTTGGGACTATCACTAACGTGTCTGCTTTCTGGTCTTGGTACACGATGTTCAAATACAATTTGGGCGACTTAATATTCTGATTATAACAGAAGGATTAAAAATTGTAATATCGAAAATTTCTGTTGCTGATTTGGTTCTCTTAAAGATTTTGATATATGCGGATAATATTCTTAGAGAATCTATTCCTATTTATCTTTTTCTTAAACTTTTAAATTGACGTTTGGATGGACCAAATGGATTGTTGTGATTTAAATACGATCATATTAATAGTTTAATCAATTAGTTATATCAATGTATGATAGAACGAAATATATACTTAACAATACAATGATCCCTATAATCTGCTGTGGAAGTGGAGACAAATGGAGGTATGCCTTTAACAATAAGGGCTGTACTCCATCTTTAAAAACATGGTCTGTTAAGTTAGAAATTCCTTTGCAATGCTGTAGACTCCGCGAATGTGTCTTAAGTATCTTTTACGAACAAAACATTTTATGTGTCACCGTCATTAACGTGCGCTCATCCCTCGCAAATATAACTCCTCCATGCGAATCGTTCTCTTCCATGAATACGAAAACACGGATTTATCTGAGTGTTTATGGACATGGTGGAGCGGTCGAATACTCCGAATTCCATCTTTTCTCTTGTCCAAGGAATTGACGGCGTAGTAAAAATCTTTCCAGGCCGTTATCGGGCAGCGATGTCAGCAGAGGGCTGTTAAAGAGGAAAGGATCCTTCGGGCCCTCCCCTGAGCCTCGCCCATATTCCACGGTCGAACACAACCCCTTGTATCCCCTCCATGGTTTCCAACCGGCTTCAGATTCGCGGTAAACGACGTTTAAACGATGCGGGAGAGAGCACCTCGTCGACCCGCAATTTTTATTCACAACGGTGGCATACTGCACCCCGTCCTTTTTCTTTTCAATTCCCCATCCATATCCCTCTCGCTCCTCTCCTTTGTTCTCTCCACATTCCTCATACTCTAAACCAATCCCATTCCTTCTCATGACATCGTGACTGGAAATGCAGCAATAAATAACTGAAGGGGAATATTTAAAGAGAAAAGCACCCAACTCTTTCTTTCGTGCCATTCTATTTTATCTCCTTCGCATATATCCTTCCATCCATTCCCTCTCTATTCTATTTCCTACTGCCAAAAAGCTATAGCATCCTACAATACATCCTCTGTTTCAAAGAGTTGCTCCCCTTTCCCTGCGACCTCAACCTTTCTCCTGCCGATCGGTTTATATCACCGCACACAACACCCTCTTCCTCCTCTACAGCGTGGCCTCAGTCCCTCGTTACCCGGCTTTCCCGATGTATCTTTTCCCTCTCTTCGAAAGAGTAAAACGTCATTATCATAGCTATTCCATTTCGTCTTTTTTCTTTTGTCGTGATTCTTCTGTTTTATTTCGTTTGTGACTCCATTATTTACTCCATCCCGCTGTATCGTCTTCTCTTTCCTTACTGTCGATTTCCGCTCGATTTCTCCCTTTTCCTTTTTTCTTAGTCCTCTACTATAAAATGCTTGTTATTTTTTCCTTTTTCAGTTATTCAACGCGAAACAATCTTACATTAGCATTGCGCCTTATGAACTTAATGGAAATAGATGCCAGTAAAATTAGTATTTTACCCAATTCTTTGTATCCTTCTTTAAGCATACGAAGTCGAACAATCGGCGAACGATTTCAAACTCACGATGAACTGCCGTTTGGTGAAATTTATCTTTTTTATTTTTTGGCAGATAAAGAATGGAATATATCAATTGATTAAATAATTAACTTTCCTGAAGTTCAATATCGCTGTTAATCATTTTTAACCGTTTAGGCTTGATATAATTAGTGAATTTTAACTTATGTATGATATGTTCAATAAGGGAGTACTCCAATACCACCAAAAAAAAGCAAGCAAATCGTCACAACCAATGTACATTTTGCTAGCCAAGCTAGCATCTTCAGGGTACGGGTAGGACCCTTATCTTCACAATATAAATGCGTTAACTAACTTTAGTTCATCATCAAAGCTGTAAGCATTCAATCATCCATCCACCATATTACTATCCTGCAAACCTCCTTCAATTCACACGTCATTTTTATGTACTGTCTTGGTTTTTCCTCAAAGGGTGTGAATAGCTTTGTCATTCACACCCTTGGACGTCAAGTTGTTGTTATTAAATTTTCAAGTTCAAACTATAAAAGAATTCTTAAACAAATAATTAAATATTTAAAATATGTTTACACATTTCTTACTTTTAATAAATTACACGCTTTCA
>KZ310157.1:10925-22209 GCA_000376725.2 Ladona fulva
AAAGCCAGGAGATACGGATAGGTACCAAATTGATTACATTTTGGTAAGAAAAAGGTTTAGAAATAGTGTTAAAAATTCAAAGAGTTACCCTGGTGCTGATGTTGGCTCAGACCATAACCTGGTCATGATGAAAACCGAGCTAAAGTTTAGAAAAATTTTTCGGGAAAAAATTACACCAAAATGGAACCTTGAAGCCCTTAAAAATGGGAAAGCGATTCTCTCCCACTTAAGATCACTGTTATGCTGGGGACCTGCTGTTACAAGTACACTCCAGATGGATCTTCATCAGGTAACCACTTCAGCACTGTATAAATGCAGCAAAAGCATTCAATTTATTGTTTACTACAATAAAATGTATCAACAATAAAAAGAATTTCGTATTAAAACCACGCGCCCTTAAAGTCACCATCGCTATCTATTGTCTCCTGTAAGTACTCCGAAGTCGGTAGAATGCATACAACGCCATCTCTTAACGGCTGCATAGTACTAAATGAGCGTGTCAAACCTCAATACGTTACTTGACGATGACTGGTTATTTGACTTGCATATCAGTGATATCAGTCCATATTGGTCCAAATGCTACAAGTCACTGTGGCTTGAGCTCCAGCGATTGATCTGAGAGGACTTTTAGTCATCTCAGAAGAAGACTCAAGTACCTGATACGACTTTACTCTTGGAGATAAGATTACCATTTGATTGGATAAACGAAGCTTTTGTTCGGTTTTTAAGGTGGTATTATCGTCTGGTTAACATACCTTAGTACAAGCATTTTTAGGTTATTTTTGTTCTGCTGGTTTTATGAGTGAAAATTTGAATCTCCCATTCCAAAACATTTGTTTTATCAGAAAATGATGGCGTGGTTTCCAATTTTCGTCAGAGGTTTTTCAACTTCGAAAGCAATGTCTTCAACCATCAGCCAAGTGACGGTGATTGGAGGTGGACTAATGGGCTCTGGAATTGCTCAGGTATTCTATAATTATATCATATGAACCACTTTGAAAAATAGTTATCGAAATAAGTTACAATTAATCTTGCCGAAGAGGTTTCCGTTTGGAAGGTTAGGTAGCCAGCTTCCGAACGTAGAGTATTTCCAGAAGTCAGTCGGATAGTGTTTGCTTCCAGCGACTTTGAAGACTCACCGTAGATGAGAATTTGCGAAATGGAGAGGCGGATTGCCGACTCAACGGTTCCTAGTTTTATTTTCTCTGACATGAATTTGATCCTATGTTCAAACCGCCGAAATAAACTGGGTCGCTATATCGGTAAGGGAAAATATGCGGAGAAGGAGAAGGGGTAAATAGCTTAACCAATCTGTAAAGAGCTCAGTTATTACGTTAGAGAGACTGTTCCAACGTTCTACCCTTCAATTAAAATGTTAACCAAAGTAACCTTTACATTATTTGCATTACTATCTCACGTCGGTTTGAAATCTTTATTCAATAATTTCTTTATCTGTGACTGGCGTATTATTGGAATGTCAATACTTATTGAGTATCATAAATGAAGTATTCATCACAACTTTGAAATAATAATTCGATATTTGGAACCAAAGTTTCGTTGGTGTGAAACTTCTGTTAAATCCATAAAAAGTGCTGAAATACTGAATTTTGCTCGTTTATGAATATTTATAGTTTCTTTAGCCTGTTTGTATTTTTATGCTGAATTTGATATTTAAGTTAGTAAAATTTGTTTAATTTTATGTAAATATATTAAATGAATGAAACCAGTACTGTATCTATTTTCTATACATAAAGTACTTGTTACATTATTTGTGAATTTCTCATTACTATCTTCGTGGCGTGAATCTCAATCATTACTAGAGAAAATATGATGATTAATCCTGTCAAATTTTATTTAAAATCATTAAATTTTACTTCATTACTTGTTATGCAGCGTTAAGTGAGTTTGTTGCATTAATCCCTCAGGCTTCCATATTGGCATGAATGCTTAAGGAGAGGTGAAAGCATTGTGGTGTTGTTAGTATATCAGTCTATACTCTACAAGTATTATCAACAGTTAAGAAAGATTTATCAGTTAGCTTTCCTCCTTGTTAAATTCATCCTATGTCCATATCTATTGCTCTTATTCATTAGAATGAAAAATTACAAAAACCCTTCTTCATTTTTCTACTTAACATAAATCATTTTATGATGTACACATTCCTGTGTTTTGTACTATTTCTGTAAAATATAAAATTTATAACTCATCTTAAAAATGTATTGAAGAGTCTTAAGAACTCATCACATCCAGTTAGATGTCTTTTGGAATCTACTAATTCAGTCTCAACTTTGTGGTAGATCTCCATTATAAAGAATAAGGAAAATGAACACTTCTAACATTACCACAATATTTTATTACACAATCATTTTTTCAACCATCACCTAATTTTGACCTAAAGTGTCCATTTGGAAACCATGATTGAGTAATAAAATATTGTGGTTTTGTCTTTTATAATCTTCTAAGAAGACTCACATTTGTCAGAATAAATATGCCCTTCAAGTAGAATAGTATTTATTCTAATTGCATCTTCTGCGGACCAGATTTAGCCCACATGAGCATGATCCCTGCTGTAAATGTATGTAGCAGGCCTGCACAAAATACAGACTGTGGCCTAAATGTGGTTTGCTAGAGGTAATTTAGCTACCCACAATGAATTAGGGAAATAATATTGATTTACATAACTTATACTACTGATTAAAAAATTAGCCACTCATTGAGAGTTTAAGAATGCCAAACCCTTGATTCTTAATGTCAAAGAGCATATTCTTGGAAAAGTTAATATTACATATTTTTGTTATTTTAATGATTCAATAAATATTGTTTCTAAACTATAAGAGTAATCTTCATTTTCCCCTTGTATTAATCAGTTGTCCACAATTGTTTTTCCTCTGACCTACCAATCTTGTAAGTTGTATAAGCTTGGTGTATAGTTCATCCATCCTTGGGAAACCCCAATTAACACTTTGAATGCTGTTTATCTTTCAAGCCTTCAGTTGTCACCATGGCTACAATTCCTCTGCATTTCACCCTTTTGGAGTTATAGTTTTACATAAATGTAACCATTTATTTTGTCATAGTTTTTCTTACTTTTCATGCCAACTTCACAACCTGCTAAAAAGTTGTCTTTGATGGAATTGATTGAACTTAGATTATTGGGAACCATCAAATCAAATCGATTTTGTTGTGGAAATACTTAACACTTCCTCATCCTCAGTAATAGCTCTTCTGAGTAATAGTAATTATTATTCCAAATAGTAAGAGTAATTGTTCTCCAAAGATTGAGAAAATGTATTAAAAATGGTTTGTTATCTGGAAGATTATGCTTAAGCGTGATAAAGTACGAGTTATACTGTGTTTGGGTGGATTGTTTCACAGGTGATTACACAATGTATTTTTTTCTTTCTTATTACACTGTAGTGATTATATATCTCAGTTATAATATATCTTAAACTATTCTCTAATGTAGTTTTGGTATTAATCAAACTCGTTATATTTGTATAATAATATCATAAAATCGGCCAATTCCAAGCAGTTTAATTTTTATTCATATTTTTGATCTTTCCTGGTAAATTTCCTTCAAGTTCTTCATTCACTTTACATTTATTATGGAGTCATCATGACTGATTGAGTAATAAAATATTGTGGTTTTGTCTTTTATAATCTTCTAAGAAGACTCACATTTGTCAGAATAAATATGCCCTTCAAGTAGAATAGTATTTATTCTAATTGCATCTNTTTAATTTATAAATTTACTAGTAAATGTATATTTCGTAATCAAAATTCCATATGGATTATTTAGCCAATTACCAAATTTTGAAACTGTTCACATTGTCTTATAAGTTATGAAAGTACAAGATAAATTTCTTATATTATGAAGTAAACTCTTCGAAATGTTATTGAGATCTACTTGAGTTTGTGCACAAATGGTATGGGCATGCAGTCTATTGAAGAAATTAAAGAGAAAACGTTTGCTGTAGTCGGGAATCAATTCCAGGTCCCCCACTTTCTGGGTAGGTGCTCTGACTTCAAAGCTACTTGGACAGAACAATCTCTCCTTCAATGTCTTGGGCTATGATGGTACTCTGTGTGCCAAGATGGCACCACCCTTTCACATGCGCAGGATATCTTGGATGCCACTATCATAGCAACTCCCAGTATATCGGAAACCACAAGGTGGTGGTGGTGATGAAATGAAAGAGAAAAAGTCTGCTGTAGTCAGGAATTGAACCTGGGTCCTTCACTTTCTGGGCAGGTGCTCTGGCCACTTAGTTACCATGTTTGCATCGTAATTTTCAAAATATAGGTCATTATTACCTGTTGAATGCTGTTTTCTGTGAAACTTGTACTATGTTATTTCTACCTTTACCTATTTATTGTGTTATATATTATACACTGACTGCTGCAAGATTTAAATATAAGGGAATTCTATATTAAGTAAACCTCATGTAATAAGGCATATTATTAAATGAAGTTAATAATGACAGTATCTCCGTTTCCTCAACGCTTAGGTAGCAGCTCAAGCTGGCAATTCTGTTGTTATTTGTGAAGTTAATGATAAAGCCCTTCAGAATGCTCAGACAAGAATTCAAACAAGCTTAGAACGTGTCGCAAAAAAGATGTACAAGGTAATTAATATTTTAAGCATTTTGGATTTATTTCTATAGTATTGAAAGTGTTTGAATTATTTTTTACATTATATAAGTTGATTAAATTCATAAATTTGAAGATAGAAAATTTAAATAGCATTATGGAATATCACTGAATTTCTTTTCAAACTGATTTTTTTTCCTGTTATGATTTAAGGATAAACCTGAGGATGGAAAAAAATTTATTTCCGATACAATGGGTAGGATGAAACTGTCAACAGCAGTGAATGATGCTGTCAAAAGTGCTGATTTGGTGATTGAAGCTATTGTTGAGAAAATGGAAGTAAAGCATAAGTTGTTCAAAGAAATTGATGCAGTAAGTCAATAAAATGTTATTAATTCTAATTTTACTCCAGTTTGGAGCAATTAAGTAATGTATGTATAGTATCTAAACACATTTCTGTGATATCACAGCCTAATTTCTTTGCTTTGAGTATATTATACATATAGCACAATTTTCTCTCTAGTTGCCTATAACTTTCTAGATATTTTCATATTATTGGAAAATACTTGCATACTACTTTAATTTATGTTTAGTTGACGTTTCATGTCATGATTAAAGATGAAAGGAATTCTTTTATTGTATCACTTGAGTGCCAACAGTAAGAGAGAAGTGAATTGTAATTTGTTGTATTGTGCATGGAAAAGGCATTTCATTTTATGAAAGTTAAACTGGTTGGCAAATATGGTCTTGTATTGTTGTTAAGTGACATCATCAGCTCATGGATTTAGTCTTAGTATGGTCTCGCTCAATTTTAGCACCCCTTTTTTATTTGGTCTTTCACATCTAGCTGTTTTCTTTCATTCTCTTGTCCATCTTCTCTGTTTTGAAATATAATAACCAAATAAGTAACTAAACTATTTATGGTAATTTAGTATATAATATGTGCAAATTATGTTGATTATTTTAAATCATAATAATGCATGGCATGGTCTTCTAGCGTAAATGCTCCATTGTCCACTCTCAATTGTCTGCATGATGACTCTTTCCCTGTATGTGGGACACCGTGGGCCATGAGACTTCTGTTGAACCTCTGATTGTTGATAGAACATACTGTATTTGCATTAATTTAAGATAAACCTGACATTAAGACAGCCCCCCTATTTTGAAACTCCAGAAGGGATAAATATTGAATTTTGAGTAATAATTAATGAAGCAGAACAAAGCACCTGTTCCTGTTCAAAGCACATGGAATTTTGGTTTCCCATTGGTAAGACAAACCCACTTCTGCTGGAGTCTGCAAGGGGAAAAAATTATCTTAGATTTGTGCAAATATGGTCATTATTGCAACACACATTTTTCCTATTATGGATTTTCTGTATGGATGTCTTTTTTCTTTTGATGCTTGAAACTTTGGAGTTTATTAAATCTTATGTGTCCCAAATATGGGAGTATTTTTGACTCATGAAGCAGTCATCCTTGATGCCGTGGCCCAATAAATCCTACTGCTGTCAATCCTGATCGAATGAGTTTATCTTGATATTATCTAACTTATCTTGATTGTAACCAAAAGGCCTATATAACTTGGACCATTTGTTGGATTATGTAATAAGATTTGTACACAATATGTTTATGAATTTTTAAGTAAATCTTATACTACATTGTATGCTGCTTATTGGTGATCCTAATGTAAAAACAAAAGAAGCATAGAAATTGTCAGATAATTTTTCTTTTATATTCTCTTATTCATATATCTAAATTATGTACATTGTAAGTGCAATACTGTCTCAACTTGTGCAAGTTATCATTTGTTTATTTTCTGCAGCAGAACTTAAACATAATATGTAAGTGATCAATCATGAAAGAGACAATAGGCTAGTTAAAATCTCAAACTTAATATACTGGCTTCTACTTGGGAAGCTCCCGTTTAGGCAGTACCTAGTTTTCTAGTTGCTTTAGCACATTTGTGCTAAAGCAACTAGAAAACTCGGTTTCGTTTGGCGTATTGTCAGTAAATGTGGCGAAAAAGCTAGAGAACGATGTTATTTTGCGTTGGTTAGGCCTCATCTTGAATATGCATCAAGTATATGGGATCCGGCAGACGATACTCCGTGAACTCGAGAAAGTGCAACAAAAAGCGATACGTTTTGTGAAGAAGTGCTACGATAAAAAAGCAAGCGTTAACAAAATGCTGTCAGATGCAGGTTGGGAATCCTTAAAAGATAGGAGACTAGAAGCTAGATTGCGATTGCTTGATAAATTTAGGGAAACTACATTTGCAGAAGATATAGTAGATATTATGAGACCCCCCTGCTACCTTGGACGATTCGACAATGAGCACAAAATAAGAGAAATAGATGCTAGGAGTCGTTTTAAGAATTCATTCTTTCCGCGAACTATACATGATACATATACACGCCGTAAGGTGGCTAGCAGGGTATTACCTTTACCTATACCTTTAGGCAGGGTATACCCTTTGTTTTTCTTTTTCCTCGGGGCCATCTTAAATCATTTATTCTCCTGGAAACCACTTATGAATCCCATTTCTATGGCATCTTTGCTATTTTTATTGCTATGGTTAACTTAATATATCATTAATACTTTATAATTTAACCACTTCCCTGACACCAATGAGTATACTTGTCCTAACAGGTAGTTCTTTTTCTGACGAGGCCAAGTATACTCTTCACCTCAAAGCAGTTATTTTTTCTAATGCTAGATGATGCACATGGACAAGTTAGTCAATGCATCTAGCGGATATTTTGGAGAATATTTAGAGGTTTAGAAATTCAATTTATAATTTACCACCTCTATAATTTATATTATTTATCTTATATTTCCCATCATTTCTACTCTTAGCTTGCATTTACTTCAATCTTCAACCCTGCATAACTATGGTCTCAAGCACAATTGGAGTCTATCTTTATTTTATATTATTTGAACTCCTTTTGCAGAGGATGAAATTTGATTTATCGTAGAATTCTATATTCTGCAATGAATTTATATGCTGAGATAGATAGTTCCCACACTGACAGAGACTTCGGTCCTAAAATACTGGATCGTATGTTTCATTGAAGTCAGAGAAACATGACTGAATGGCGTCAGAAATAAAAGAATTGGGACCCTTTTCCATAACTATCCCAACATGTGGTCCCAGATCAATAAAACAAACTTCTTAGACCTCCCTTGTGGAATATGACCTTGGTTCTCTTTCCTTCTCTATAGGATGAGTTAGCTTGTTTTGTGGCACAACAAAGAGAGATTGATGCGTGTTGGAAGGGTTTTCCCTTTCCAGTGATGAGGAAAGGAGTATATCCATCTGTTTTTGGTGGTGCTGATTGCTTAATTTTCAGTTAGCATATATATTTAATCCTATACCTCCACTTCAATTGTCTTTGGTGTCAAAATATGTTATGTATATTATACATATACTGACTACAGGAGGTTTTTGGAGGGTTTTCCCTCCCATCTTGTACAAATGCCAGACAGATTTCAAATTAACATTTTACACTTCCCTCCAGCATTGCCACCTGGCCAAATTGCAATGCAAATTTAAATAAATAAACAAAATATATGTAGCTTGTGAAAAAAAGCACCTTGGGTGATTAAAATCCCTCTGATTAAAGTCACGCTAGAGGCAAGGCTTGATGCATAAATGTAGTATCGCACACGCTGTAGGGGTTAATGGAAGTAATAACATTAAAAATATTAATAATAGCCTGTTTTATGAGTGTTTGAAATTGAAAATTTTGAGAGTGAATCAATAAGTATAGCTTGTAAAGTCTTTAAAAGCCTTTATATAGGTTTTCTCAAGCTTTGATGCTGTTGAGATTTGCAATACTTCAATATATCACAGAAATGCTTTAATTTGAAATTCTTTGGCACTTATTACCATTTATACTCTTGTATAGGTTGACCACTCTAATAGTTGATCCAATCCATTCTACTTTTTTTCAATTTATTTATCAGTATATATTTTGTCTTTCTTATATTGTGGTGGTTATTGAGCTGTATATGTTGTTGTCAATTTATTTCAACTATTTATGTATGAAATATGACACTGCCTAAGAGATTTACCGGATTAATTCACCCTATCTAATATCTTTTTTATAACTGACTTTGGATGCCTTTCTTCCATATTTCAACTTTGTTTTATTTTTACATGGAAATGTTGCATTTCTAGGCTAACTTACACTCAAGCATATACTTAAATGACAAACGTCAAGCTGCATGAATGCTGTGATTTAAAAGTATCTTACATTGTTTTTAATTTAATCCAGTAGATTCTCTTTATAATTTCAATTCCTAATTGGTTTTTTCCTCAGTTCTAAGATGTGTTCGTTTTTGTATTTAGGTAGCTCCAGGCCACACAATATTTGCTTCAAATACATCTTCTCTCTCTATAAAAGAAATTGCATCTGTGACTAAAAGAAAAGATAAATTTGGAGGTCTGCATTTCTTCAATCCTGTTCCTGTTATGAAATTGTTAGAGGTAATGAACGGCTGATAGATATTTATTCGTAGAAAACTAATTACCTTTCGGCTTAAAGTTTCATATCATTTTAGGTGATAAAGACTGATGAAACATCTGAAGATACCTATAAAAAGCTCTTAGAATGGGGAAAAGCTGTCGGCAAAACTACAATCACTTGCAAGGATACCCCAGGCTTTGTTGTAAATAGGCTTCTTGTTCCTTATATGGCTGAAGCTGCTAGGCTTTATGAAAGAGGCAAGTTTAATTTGTTTCAATTATAATTACTTTTTTATGTTACTTGTATTTTATGATTTAAGAAAACTGTATTAAGTTAATTCTTTATCAGTATTATTTTATTTCTCCCCTGTATAATTATCACTTCTAGAATAGTTTCCACCTATCTTTTGATTGTGATTTAGAGAAGATGTAACTGTTTTCTGATTGACTTAAATATACACACACAAGTGTACAAATGCAGAGATATCTAAGGGTTTAAGTCTGACTCACCCATAAATGTTCAGGCTTTTTTGTTTCCTTATGGATTAGTCCAGGATTTTTCCATTCTCTCTTATTGGTTCATGATGTATCCATAATGGGACATACACGGAGAAGGCTTGCAGACAGGTATCTTATGGTCATTTTTGATACTCAAGCCTAACTTTTCTCTATGTAGCTCATATGGTTGGACTTAATATGCACCAGTATTTCTTTAGTGCATGCTGATGAATCTGCAAATGAATCTGTTCTCTTGTCATTCACCTCCAATGGGTTTTCAGACTTGCCTTTCATTTCCTATTCCTGGAGAACTGTTTGCACCCTCTCGTCTTCACACCTTTGTGGAACAATAATCAGGTGTCACAGAAAAACCAAACTTTTAGCATAAATTTGGTATATGGCCCTGAAGCATAGTACATGTTTCTGAGATCCGGTAGTGATTTATTAACCTTTGATAAGCATCTGAATTTAAAATCGATCTACTTCTACAAATTTGATGCTACACAGTTGAAATTTTACTACTCTATATTTAAATGATTTAGAAAAATAAGTGAGGACAATTTTTCCTAAATACACTGGGAGAGGAGATACAAGGGTGGCCTATAATGATGATATCGCTCTAGCGAAACTTAATTGCCACATCTTTTTGCATGAATTTACCGTGTTTTGATTTGGTTCATGTCGACTCAGATTAAGCAGGAGATGGATATTGACTCTTGATGTATATCATTTTAAAGGCAAAGAATTACTCTTTTGAATGACATATAACATGTCCCATTATAACAGCAGATCATCAAATGGGAACGCATCAAAGTACATGTCTATGCTATTTTCAATCTGGCAGTAACTTGTATTTTCTTTGCTTTTTTCAGTATTGGTATATTTTTAGATAAATATTATAAAAATTTACCCAACTAAATTTTATTTGTATTTTAAATGCAGCAATCTAATATAAAAAAGCATTTTTCTGTTCACCTTTTTATGATGTTTCAATAAGATTTGAAAATACTTGTTTGACCGTGTTTAGGAATAAACCTCAACAGAGAAGATGTTAAACATCTTACATTTTTATTATTTTGAAGGAAATAACAGAAGTAAGTGTTTAAGTGTTTTGTACAATTCATACCATAATTATATGCAACTAGCTGATCCCGCGCAAATATTTGCGTGCATTGTATATTTAATGTCTGCAAAAACTTACACACATGCGATTATTTAACATTTCAATAAAAGTATCTCCATAAAAACAAATTAGAATTATTCTACTGATTTTTTTGGAAAAAACAAAACTGCTTTACCTCTTCAGTCAGAAATGAGATGAACATGATTTGCTGGCATTTGCTTACTTTCCAATCAATACCTCGGAGAAAGGAAATATGGAAATTAGAAATAGGTTAATGTTCTTATTCAGTTATTCGTTTTCGTCAAGTGAGAAATTGAAGACAAAACAAACAGATCTAATGTACACTCCTGGACATTAGGAACGCAACAGTTGCGCAGCGCCATACCTGTCAGATCGCCGAATCTCTTGGTCTGAGCAAGAGCTAGGGATATGTGACAACAGCGTGACTGCTAATTTCGGAGGAGTGGGGAGAAGGCGGAGCCTTAGTACGGAGCCTCGGTACGATCCTGTGGATCTCGTAAAGATGACCGTCGGTCGGTATCCCTGCCGTCTCTGCCTGTTTGAGAACGGATTCGGAGAGGGACCGCGAAATACGAAATCTTAAG
>KZ310157.1:33395-52312 GCA_000376725.2 Ladona fulva
CGAGCCTAGTTGTTAATATTATATAAATATAATACTTCAACCGCCGTAAAGATTATGTTCGACCTTCACAATACCTTTCCGTAGCGACTATGAGTTTATCCCTGATTTATTTTTCATATTCAAGATAGCAAAGCTCCCATGCTGGAGATTATCGAGATAGTTTGCTCATTAGCTTTCAATGTTAGAGCTTTCAAGATGCCTTCTATCTCCTTATGGCATTTTACAATAATATGGAACCTTCCGAGACTGCCGCAATTTATTGTGTAAAAAGTATCAAGTTATGATCATGTGTGAGAGTATATTAATATAAGATAGGATATCAAATAAGATGCAAGCTAAGCTGACAAAATATAATTTATCTATACAAAAATACAAGTCACACGAGCCGGGGGTATAAATAAATTATTTTTTGTCAGCTTGCTTCTGCTGTCATGGAATACTACCAGGTTAAAGCCCACGCAATAGATTTAGTATAAAATAAATGAAATGTATTGATAAGTGAAAGAACGTAAGAAGTGAAATACCAAATTATTATGTAGTATGTATGTGGTATGTGTCCTGAGGTGAACCTGAGGTCGATTGACCCAGCACTGTCCTTCCGCTTCTTCTCTATTAAATCTGTTACAGTTGAAACTTGAGATGCATGGTTCCATAGACAATAGAGGTATTAGAAAAACATAAAAATTCTATTTTACGAAATCGAATCGGGACACCTGTAAGAATGTTAGGTCGATAACTTCCCTTCAACTTCTCAGGATTCAGTGGGCTAAAATCAAAACAGAAGTGTCTATTAAAATGCAACCTTTTATCATTTGAAGCGCGTAATCGCATAATTTCAGAAGAAATCGGCAAAACGTCGTTGTTCTTTATGCACCGAAATTATGATAATAATATCTAAATATCATTGAAACGACATTATAATAAATTAATGATAGAATTTTGAAATAATTTGAATGCGATGTTATTCTGACCAGGCACCTTGGCCGTGAGGTTCAGATCGTAATGTAAAGAAATATCCTTTGAAAGATGAGATAAAGTAATCATATATGTTGATGTGTGTCTCAAATATTAAGTTAAATATTTAAATGAGCCTGGTCCATTAATATGTAATTACTAATTTACCATCTTTTGGATTTTTCAGGTACCTATATAGAATAGAATAGGTCTTTATTCAGAGCGAGATTGAGACTAAAAAGTCTCCTTTACATCTAACCCTTTGTCATTTAAGAATGGGTAAGGATAGAGAAAAAATAGCAATAAAATATAGAAAACGAATATACTACAGAGCGAATAAAAAAACCTTAGTCCTGTATGTACTCAGGAAAAAATGACCACTGCAAGAAAACACCCGCAGGAAGGGGGGTGTAAAGAACCTGCTATACCTACAGAGAGCGATAGCTAAAGTTTAAATTAAAAATACAAAGAAAATTATTTTCTGCAACCTGAAAAGAAAACATTAACAATAAAAGGAAAAAAAGCGTACAATCGCGTGGCAAAGTTTCCACACCAGAAGACATTGAGCATTGAAAAATTAAATAGGAACAATAAGAACATAGAAGCTAAAAATATAGAATACAATACATTAATATACAGCCTAATCATTGAAATGTACCACGATATACACGGACTAACTTATACCACAATGTTCTTTGAAGCTTCCTGAAGAGGAATCTGAAGTAAAATCCTGCGACTATTTGCGACGCCGATTTATATACCGAATTTTCGATGGCGATGCAGGAGTCATGTCCACGCGGCGGAGCGTCACCCTCCATGACGATCTCGGATTTGAGAGGATATACGGACCAACACGCTTCTTAATGGTATTTTTACAGGTTTATAAGTATGATACTCTGTACACACTTTTAGTTTCAATTCGTTTTGAAAATCTCAATTTCATGAATGAAAAAATCTCGTTTTGTTCTATATTTAAATATGGCACAAAATTTTGTTTGCATACGCCTACCTTGTCAGTTCTTCGATAATATTAAGGCATAATTATTTTTTGATAAAAGTAAGCTCATAATGTTTAAATATCTATNTGGTATTTTTACTGGTTTATAAGTATGATTCCTACTCTGTACACACTTTTGGTTTGAATTCGTTTAAAAAAATCAATTTCATGAATGAAGAAATCTCGTTTTGTTCGATATTTAAATATTGCGCAAAATGGTGTTTGCCTACGACTACCTTGTGAAGTTTTCGACAATATTAAGCTATAATAATGTTTTGATAAAAGTAAGCTAGTAACATTTGAATGTCTATGTAATGAAATTAAGGAGATCTTACCTTATTCCTTAAATACTCTCATCCTCAGAGGAATCCTCATCTCCGTACGCCATTTCGTCTTCATGGCTCATGATCAGGAGCTCCTTCACTTTTTTACCGATTTTTTTTACTTTTTCTGTAACACTAGTAGGTGCTTACAGGGATATCATTGGATAGGATGTGAATAGCAATCTCTGAAGCAAGTCTTTATTGGGGGCAACTCTCGAGTGTTTCCTAGAGAATCGCTCACGGTATTTTCTCGTGTCTTTATTTCGGGCCTCCATCGCCTTCTCCGAAAGTTGCTCAAAAGGAAGAATGGATTCCTTTTAGAATTCTGTGCTGTGAATTAAAACTTTATGGATAGTTGGTGGCATGTAGTACCACGGATATAATTCCACGAATGACAACGGTAGACGGTCTTCGAATGCTTTTTCATTTATATTCAGACCGCTTGAGACTGCGTTCAAGATTTTGGAGAATATTTTAGTGAGATTCTCGTCGATCCCTGATAGTTAAATTTTAATGAATAAGTATTGAAAGAGGATGATCAAATTAAGGCTCATGCACTTCAAAAGATGAAAGATAACACTTCAAAAATGAATTACTAAAAAGATACTTTCATCATTCCAAATAACATAATTTATCCATGTATATTTCATCATCTGCACAACAAACTTTTTTCAATAACAAGTTAACAACGATAACGATTTCAAATTCGCACCTGTAATCTCAGCTTAGGTTTGGATTTTCAAAAAAACGCCTAGCTGTATTCCCATCATTGGTGGTTCCATATCCCGACTTGGGTACATCCACAATCGACCCCATCTTCTCTCCAAATTCTCTATGCAGATTACATTTCCTCTCTTGGAGCAGTGATTTTTTATTACCACGAGCCTAGTTATTAATGTTATGAGGAGTTAAAAGGATACTTCTTAAGACATTTATATCACAGCCATCAATGTGCAATTTCACCTGCCACTGCTTAAAATTCAATCAATATAGGAAATGTGTAGAAGACATTTAAAAAATCTAATGTAACAATGCAGTGTTGAAATGCCGAAGGATAATTTCTTAACGTCCACTGTCCTATTCTTCATCGCCTCTAGATCATTCATCTCCGAAATTTTCGCCCCGCAGATATAGCACCTCATTCAAGTGCTCTCGGTTAGAGCGTTACAGATCTAAAAAAAATTAATGGGTGAGACCAAGTATTCTTTAATATATTTCAGCGGAATCAAAGAAAATTTTACCTTTCCGTTTATCATTGTGAGCAGCAAAGAGAATTTTATTCGATAATAGCCCACATTTACCGGCTTTAATTTTTCTATCTCATCCTGTATATATATCTTTCTTCCTCCCTGATCATTTTCTTATCTCTTTTACCCACTGAAGGCGAATCGGTCTACAGAATCTTGTTGAAGATGGCCGAGGATTCTCCCAAATTATTTCACCTGTATTAAGAAAATGAATTGTAGATACCAACGCATAGAACGTCGGGCTGTATCAATTTAACTGTTACAAGCTAGAAAAATGATGTTGCTGGTCCTTTACCTGATGCATCGTTGAGTAAACGCAGAGGCACCAAGAAGCTCATGAAGAGGAATGTATCCGTCCTATCTTTCGTTTGCCACACCTTTTTATATTGAGAGTGGCCAGAGCTTCCATCGAATCCGTACTTGCATATTATCGTGGACTGAATTTTACTTCTCGATGCTGGGAGCTATGAATACCGATGCTACAATACGGGATGCAGTGTGCAACAGAAGGGCTTTCATATTGACTTCACACGCATCCTCCGTAGCAAGTATCCCATCCGGATACACAACAAATTTGGCTTTCTTCACTGTTTCATAACTAGGGTACAACTTATGACCATGGCTAATTGCAGTATCACGGAGAATTTTGTATTGACTTTTAGTCAACTCTGAGGATATAATCAGTGATACAGCCTCTTCTCCTGACATCTGAGACTGAACGTGCTCGGTTTTCCTCCATTTCGAAAATACCCTCCTCGCTCTTGTAGGTGTAGTTGCCGTAATTTCTTTTACCAAATTAGAAGCAGCCTCATCTCTTAGGCTCATCGTTGCAGCGTAAGACAGTTTAGCTGCAGAGTATGTGGCCCTAATCGATTCCGTTTTCCTTCGTTTCTATCGCTCACTCGAAAGTTGGAAATCAATTTCCGGCCGTCTTCTAGTGTCTACCAAAATTAATTTTATTAAGCGTCAGATCAAGCAAATCTAATATTTTAAATGATCAATCTGCAAAATGCTAATCACTTAAATATACTAACCTGGAGTAATAGAAGTAGTAGGAAGATTCTGGAGTACAATATCGGGAAAATTAGCTTTTTCATTAAGCCAACTGGAATTGCGCTTAATAAATCTTTCGTTATTACGTGAGCACTGCTCCCATTTCCTTCGATAGCGAGCAAATAAGAATTCATGGAGCTAATCAGTAAGAGCATTCTGCCCATCCACGAATCCTTTTTAGAGTAATTTTCGAATTAGTTAATCCATTAATAGCTGTTTTTTTACGTGGAAATGATTCGTTACTTCATTCATCGTTATAATTTTATTATGTAATGCTAAACGAGTAATGACCAAGTCAGACATCGTATTTTACGTAAATAGCCACTTTCTGAAAATGTAACGTAGAAAATAATCGCAATTCACCACTGAAGTTTTGATTTTGATTCAGAAAAGGAAAAGTGATATGTTTAACTAAACGTAACTTACCAGAAATATTTACTCCAATTCCGGGAATTATATCCACACCGCAAACAGAATACTCCAGGGAATAACTCGTAGAATTTGCGACGTATCGAACGATATAAGATACGGAAAGATTACCGTAAAGCTACTGAACTGCACCAAAACCAAAATATAACTTCCCAAAAAACGCACACAGCTGGGTATCATAAACCGAGCCCCTTAGAGAAATTTTACTCAAGATTAAGGGCGCTCTAAGACAATCTCCCAATAACGGCCAGATTTGAGCTTGTTGTCCTTGCAATTGAGTGTTCGAGAGAGAGAGAGTAAAAAGAGTATGATGGATTAAAATAGCTGTGAGATTTTTTTCATGAAATGAGACTTCCGCAAACGGTATATCTATCCAGAGATATGATGGAAACGATATGTTACTGCTAAATTTACTCTTGCATTAAGTATTGAGCGAGGAAATATTTTATATATCTTATCATTTGTTCTTAAGTTAGAACAAAGGTTCGTTTTAGCATATAATCCTAGAAACATAACCATTTAGATGCGTGTTGGTCCGTATATCCTCTCAAATCCGAGATCGTCATGGAGGGTGACGCTCCGCCGCGTGGACATGACTCCTGCATCGCCATCGAAAATTCGGTATATAAATCGGCGTCGCAAATAGTCGCAGGATTTTATTTCAGATTCCTCTTTAAGAAGCTTCAAAGAACATTGTGGTATAAGTTAGTCCGTGTACTTTGTGGTAGATCACTACTATTTTCCTCGCTATAGGTGAAAATTTGCCGTAAAATATGGTTGCATTATGTTGTATAACTTATGCAAATATTCTACTGTGATCGTTCAAACCAAGTTAATATAAAGCAAAAAGAATAGGTTTATAATACAGCTTTTATTATCAGGTGATTTTGCTCATTTGGGTTCAGTCTTGGCTTGAAATTGAAGAAATTTGTGAAAAATCGAAGACCGACTTTTTTTGTAAAATTTGGTCAATTTTGACCCCCTGTAGAATATTGATGCTCGGGAATGAAAGTAAATGATTTGGTAGTTATATGGAGAATTTATTTAAGAATAGCCATGCGAACTTTCAAAGTCCGCGCTCAAAAAAAACCACTTTCTTATTTTTGGCCAGCTTTTTTCGATTCTAGCCCACTGTACGTCGGCAGAACGTACTACAACTGATTGTCGATTAATCAACCCGACCTTCTTTAGGACGCCCCCCTCTCCTTGCGCCTAATGCGCATAACTTAAATCCTCCTCCGTAATAATGCTTATATGAATTTATTATACATTTATGGATGAACGCAAAGAAGTGTAACAAGACGGGGAATAGAACCATAATGCACTTCTTGCTGAGTGAGCATTTTTATGGAGAATCACTGAATCTCGGAATGGACTACACGATTTTCATT
The DNA here is from genome assembly GCA_000376725.2 of Ladona fulva. Lineage (NCBI taxonomy): Eukaryota > Metazoa > Arthropoda > Insecta > Odonata > Libellulidae > Ladona > Ladona fulva. The sequence continues at coordinate 39,790 of KZ310157.1, forward strand.
GAAAGGCGAAAATAGCGTCTTAAGTAAAATTGTTGTTATCTTTCGTTGACATATTTAAGCCCACGACAAGTGTAATTTAAATTAAATTGAGGAGGATATGCCAAATGGCTGTAATATCATAGACAGTTGTCGTTTACAAGTAGAATTTCAGGACTCTGCTTTGCTGCACGTTCACCTTTAGAGGAATCCGGACGCACTTTTGGGTTCGATTGAGGCAGGAGCCAACTTTGACGGAAACGGATGGCAGCAGGAATAGGGCCGCAAAAACCAGTGCCGAAACCAAATTCATCTTGGTTCAAGAAGCCACTCGTCGAAATCAGGGCACATGTGCAGAAGTAGACAAAAATAAATGGGTAAAATGGATATAATACAGCCAAAGACACATTTATTTCAAATTATTTTATTCGATTCTGATAGCCTTTCATAATTAAATTTGTATATCTGAAATATTAGTTCAAGAATTTCTCCGTTTCGGAATTAGCGTTGAACACTGTCCGAGAACCTGTGCGATAGTCGTCGATTTAAGTGATGGATTAGAAAAGAGATATCCGCTCTTGAATGTTCTAGTGCTTGGTACTCGTTGAAATCGATATTTCATTCAGACTTGTTCCTTATTTTTTGCGTAGATTACAATATGATGATAGCGAAATTGATGTTTGCTGATTATTTCGCTTCTCCTAATGAACCAATAAAATGTCATCCGGTATGAGAGAATTTTGTGAGTGGTTTTTTGAAGAATGAGTTCTCAGCCGCGGGAGGGTTTGCCCTCTCGGAGGGGCTACCATTTCTTTGCATAAAACTGACTGCGAGTAACTTGGTTTGCGAGCGTTTTCCAAGACGAGCAAAATTTTTTCATAAATTTTAGTTTGATATACGAGTGAGGTCTTGCAATACGAGCAATACATGGAGTACGTATGTACACGCTGTTTTGTCTCCCGAGCATCACGTGATCCTGCTTCTCTAATAATCATTATTATAATATGTAGATGAATTTTTAGATGAATTATTTTATATTGAATTTTATATAGATGCATTTAGATATTATATAGATGTTTTTTTTAGGTTTTGGAACAAATCATCAGTTTATATGATTTCTTATAGGGTATTCGCTTTGATATACGAGTGCTTCTGTTTACGATCACGTTTCCGGAACGTATTATGCTCGCTATCCAACGTTAGACTATATCACGCAAATTCTGAAGGATATCACTTTAAATTCTGATCTCCAAAGATATTTCATATATCGCATATATCATCCATCGCTGTCTCGCGATGAACGCGCTGGAAATCGAGAGATTTAGGAGAGATCAACGAATCAACGCCGAGAGAATTTAAGGAGGAAAAAATACGGGATTTCGTACGTAAAAATCGATAGCATGAACGAACTACATTATATTAATCCGCAAAATTGAATGGTTTTCTGTTGGACGTTCCGAAGTAGAAGGATATTTTGAATTGCTCTTGAAACTGGGGAATTAAGCGAAAAAGGTCAAGAGCCCCAAAAGAGCTGTTGTAGACTTATGAGTAAATGTAATGGATAAGAAACGGAGGAAATTTTAGGCATTGACTTATCTCGAAATTCCGACTGAAAACAGAAAAGTGATGGACGCTGTTGGGCATTTCTCCTCTGAACTGATTGTTGCAATCGATAACACGATAATATTTATATCTCAAAGGAAACTAAAATGATAAAACCATGTTGATTTTTTTTAACTGTAGATAGAAAACCGTTGCAAGCAAAATTATCATTTATTCACGATAAATAACTTTTACATGTATGTAAGGGTGTTGGATTTATTATTTTATGGAATGAGAGTTTTATGGAAGCTGAAATAGAAATATACGAAGCGTGAGCTATTATATATAAGTGAGAAGTAAAATTTTCTACTCCTCACTTACTTGTTCACTATAATGTTCATACGAATGATACGGATATTATATCTTTTGTCTCTTTACAAGAGACCTTTTTTCGATTGCTTCGTCTCGTGGGAAGTATCATATTCCTTACAAATTTCTGTCTCGATACCTTATATATTTCCACTCATCGTGTTAAATAGGTAAATAATCTGTGAGGCACGTTACTTCTACATCATTTGTCGATGTTTTTCTGACTCATTTAAACGAGAAGAGGAGCTAACAAAACAACCACGGATTGGTGCGCATTTTTTTCAGTCTCCGTCATCACTTAATTTTCTAAATCAGATTTGTCGACTAAGTATAGGTAAATATTAATCTGCACCCGAGAGATAAGGAATTTGATGTGGTTCGATATGGCTTCAGTGTATACGATTTTGTATATATTAATGGCAGGAAGGAAAATATCTCTGGTATGAAGTATCCGATAAAGGGTGTATTGCACTCAGCTTTTAAATATTTCCGAATTCTTTGATCAGAATTTCAGTAACCCATTGGTATAATTATTTTCCAGCAATAACCGAAACGTATCCGTAAGCTTCCCAATATTTACGATAGAATGAATAAGCGGCGTAGGGTCGTTCCAGCCTCTCTGGATTCCGAACTGAAAACCTTGAGGTCATTACGTTGTTATCCTCCCCCTCCTCCCCCCCCTCTAAGCACATGCGCTCTGCACCTCTCCACAGCCTCGCTCGGCCTCGTAGCCACACACCCTTCTGAAATGGCCGACGACATCGACTCGCACAACGCCGGAGTCAACCGCTCCTTTGTCTACAGCCGAAGCACCCACGGACGACGGTAAGCCTTAGCAAACGCGCGATATTTCTCCCCTAGATTGGAGGGATGCGGGATCTGGGCGGTGCTGTAGGGCGCTTAGGCTCAGAATCCCTCAGGATCGATCGGAGGGAAGGAGAGAAAATGAGGCGATCGGGAAGATATTTCGGTGAATCTTAGGCGTGTTGATGAGTGGGCGTGCCCAGTGTGTTTGAGTGTTGCGTCGGCGGGTGGCGCTCGAGTGCCCGCCGAATAGGGTTAAACCTTTGTATATGTTTTCTTAAACTTAAAGGGGACGTCCGTGGCACGGACTAATTTCGGAAAGGTGACTGTTGGGTTTGGCGATGACTAAATATAAGACGCAAGAACCCAGCATTCCATCGCGTCCGTTCAGGGCTTAATTTATTAGCTCGCGATGCCCCTCGATAGTCTCACCTTCGCGACGGTTGCCCCAAACACTCCCATGATATGTACATCCTTCGCGGACGGACTAAGCGAGCTGATTACGTCCAAGATTCGCTATAATTTCTTCAGTTCGGTCGATCGATGAGATTGACAGCGTAGGGTTGAGGCAAAGATAGAGGAGAAGATTGGCTCTGATTCAGAACGCATCGCATGGATTTCCGAGGATCTGGATTTCATCTTTTGCGTCTATATTTTTTTCGCGATCACTCCCATTTGCAAAAACGTCGCTTACCCCAAAGTGTTTGACTCTCGGCCGTGCATTCGCATTGTATTGGGTTTAATTTCCATAACGAGAATTGATTGATGCCTCGATTCGGGAGAAAACCAATCACAGATCGCTTTCAAAAGGATTAAAAAATGCGACCGCGTAAATATTTACGATATCTCTTCCTATTTTCTCTATCGACAACAGCGAGTTGTTAAAAAACCCAGAGAAATGTTATTTTACGCATAACTTTCATAGAATTACTCCTGTTATTGTTTACTGTGAGCTTTCCAATTTTTAGCTCCTGCAATGTAAACTCCGTGGTGTTTACCTTGAAAGAAGAGACTGACTGAGCTATTTCCTTTATGCATTCTCTAGAGGAGGTAAACATTTTCAGAGTTAGATATGTGTAGAGAAATGTTAGGGTGACATAGATTTAGTATTTTTCTTCACTGGAAACTATATACTCATATTTTGTCACTCGGATGATGAAGGTCCGATTCATTGAACGCATCTGACCCAGAGCTTGAGAAGCATCAGTGAGGACCAAATGCGTTTAAAAACCTTCATTCGCACTTAGCAAGATTCTTAGGGCTCATGTCGTGACAAGCTAAAATAAAAACAGAAAAAATGAATTAAGATTTAAAATCCCAATATAGCCACCTTCACGTACTAAAGTTTGTAGCCTTTTCGAATAACTGCTAATTTCCACGTTATACGAACGGCGCAGAAAGGCTTTCGAAAGAGGTTAAAATGAGATTATTTCGTTTCCTTTAATGATTGTAAACTGAACTGAGCCTAAAATACAGACACCTTGCAGCGATGCATTATGGGAAGAAAGGCGGGGCTTCCTTAGAAGGAAAAGTGGGTAGAATCCACTGTGATCTTGCACGTTTGAAATGGTTCAAAGTAAACATGGTGGGATCACGATACACCTGAAGAATACCAACAACTTTTTCTGTTATAATTCCTAACTTCTCTTCCTCAATCCCTAAACGTATCAAACTAAAAAGCGTTGAAATGTTGAAAGCTAAATATCTATGTAAAAAATCCTATCTTCAAAATCACTACTGAACAGCCGGAATACTGTAAGGATGTTGTGATGATTTGGACAACGAAAGGATGACCAGATAATTAACGCCTCTTTCATTTTCACTTCCTCGACGCTCCAAAATTCTCTGTGGTCTAATCAACATCTTTTTCTTTTTGGATTAATTCTCGTAAGACTCATCAATCACCTCTCTTGACTATTCCTTTTTCTCCAAGAAAAATCCCTAAAATAGGGCTGTCAATTAACTTTCTGACCATGTGGACTTTTTTTATAGACTCTTTACATCTAATTAGAAAAAATCTTATTAAATATTTAAGTAAAGTTCATTATTTGTCTTTTATAATGGTTTTATATTGTGCTCATATTTCATATCTATTTAATTGTTTATATGCTTACATGTTATCCCTTTTATTTTTTAGATGTGTAATTAATAATAATAATAACAATTATTATTTTCATTATAATCCTCTCTTAACATATTGCGCGCTATTTAGTTAATTTAGAAAATTTGAACAAAGGCTAATGGCTGCAGTGTCTGCCCTTCTGTATATTTTGGTTAAATTTACAATGCTCCGTGAAGTCACAAAAACAGGTTTTGGGACGCTAATTTCCTAATTCCAGGAAGCAAATCTACTCATCTGATTTATGTTCAAAGATAGGTGATGATGGTTGGTACGCCAATAGAATGTAGAATGAAACCCAAGCGTTCGTGACTTCATTTTCAATTCCAAAGGTCGTGATTTCCCCGCAAATGAAACGTAGCTCGATGTTCGAATATTTGCTGAGGTGAATTTTAGATTTCTTAGAAAGATAGTTTGTAGGCACGATATTCAAAATCGCGCCTCCTTAAACGTACAGATCATCAATTACAAATTTTGGGAGAGCATTCCCAAGTTTACACTGGAGAACCACGAGCGTCTGATGCTTCAAAATTATGCTAACGTACAAAGTGGGGTGGTCGATAGAAAAAATTGTTTCTTTCCACTAAAATGTTGCTTAATTTTGTTTTCTATTTCTCACCAAAACTGTTCCGTTCTCACCTTTTCTGTACCTCGTCCCTTTAATCAGGTATTAGTTATTACTAATGAGTTATACCTTTCATTTAACACGCATAGACATGTAATTTTTACGAAAGTGAGGTTTGATTCAAATTCAATTCAATCACAAATTTTTGTGAGTTACAAGTATATGTAATTAGATCCGATTAATTTTTGGTATTGCTGTAAAAGACACTGTAATTGTGAAATTCTTTTCCTAAAGCAAACATCGTTTAATTAGTCTCTTGTTGAAGAAGGGATTCTCCTCTAAAAATGAGCTTTATCATAATTAGACGCGCTATTGTGTACGATATTGACAGTTGAGCCTATGTTAAAACAATAAGAAGAAAAGTGAGATCTCAAGATTTTAATATTTTTCTTTAGGACACTCATTACACCCTAAATTTCTACTAATCTATCGACTTAATCAGCTCTTACGTTAAAAATTCTTTATACCCCCCTTTAATAAATTTTTCAGCATACGAAACCATTCTACGTTTCGCAAGGATTGAGGAAAGGTGCACTTACTTATCACCGGTAAAGCCATGCAGCTTTTTCACACTTGTTATTCTACATTTCTACGAAGCGATAGAAGTCCAAATTTCTGTATAGTTTTTCTTATATTTTTTTTGTCTTATGCATTTATCGCGGAATCCGTCTTTAAGTTCGCTCAACCGTGTGATTATTATCGTTCACCTCATTGAATTCAATATCGTTGATATCAAAATTGATTTTCGTGTTATCGATATAGTTTATATTATGAAAATCAATTTTCATCCTAGAAATTTAATCCAAAACATTTTTGTGGTAAGATGGAAGAGACAAATAAATTTCAGATTTTAGTTCTCGTCACTTTAATGAAAGCTTTGGAGCAACTTTAATTTAGTTACAGAACTTGAAATCGAGATTTTGGTGGTACGCCATCCAAACTGTGTCGCAAACCCTTAGCGGTATCACTAGGTTAGTATTTCATATAAACTGTGGAGTAACTGTTGGTATTGAATACTGCTACGCCTTAATCTATAATCGAGGTGAGGAAATTAGGCCATCTGCGACTTTCCTTTCGCTTCTGTGAAAGAATTTAGGTATGAAAATGAATTTTCCTAGGATCATTTACTAGTTCAATTGAAATGAAAAATAATATATTATACTTTAGATTTTCATACGAAGAAGCTAGATGTTTTATGTTTTATAATTTCGATTTTGAGCTATTTTAGTGATACGACATTCAAGTGCGATTTTATTGTTCTACAAGCGGCCTATCTTTTGCAGCCGAATGATAATCCAGCCTACCGGGGAATAGTTTCCTCTCATCTACACTATTCAACGTGAAGGTTTCAGAAATCCAATGAAACGTTTACTTAAAATAAGTTGTCATTTTAATGTAATTTGGGAATTCAACTAAAGGCATCCATCGATGGCAGCAGATAAATGATTCAGAGAGTACTTATTGCAAAAATAAATAATGAAATTCATTTCAAATGATATTGAAAGCTGAGTTAATGTCTCACGTCATAGAGATAGTTCTAAAATACGAATATAATTCAATGATTAATATCAAATTTTACTTTCTCAGGTTTTACTTCTGGGCATCTTCCAAACGTGCAGATTTTAATACATTAAGTTTTGCAGATCGGCATGTTTTACTGTCATGTGTAAAAATTTTCTGGTTAATTTGGTGACCTTGATTATTGTTGATTTTGCAGTTGTACATACGTTTTTATGTTATAATTTTTCTTGTATCGTAGCCAATAGTGATGGGTCCAACTTAGTGGAATGTATTATCTGTAGATGTAAAGAGTTTGATATTTTTGATTTTTTCAGCAGCAGTATATATTTATAACAAGAAAACGGAAACTTGTGAAGTGGTTTCCTATGTTGATGTAGTTTCTCTCCATTTATATTTCGATCTTTTATTAAATGTTAAATGTAGTAATTTTAATAGCTTGCTCTGAAATTGCATTAACGAATCATCATGCACCAGGAATAGGCTATAATTTTTTAATCATTTATTGAATGCCTGCTTATATGCAATGCAAATGTGCATTGTAATATATGTATTATATTCCTTAATGATTTCATTTCCCGCGATTATAGATCTTTTAATTTCTGTCTTCTTGGTCTGCTGTAATATAGCTTTTATTATCTAGTTCTTGAGAAGTTATAATANAGAGGTACTACGTACGGAACTACGTACGGAACTACGTATCACTACCGTTGTTCCTTTTCCAGATGAGCTTGTTCATTTACTATCCTCATCGATACATTCCTATCCTCGTTTAATAAATTCTCTTCAGACGCATGCACACATATTTTCGTACATTCTTCTTTATTCTTCGATCTTCTCACGCCTCTTCTTCTCACACAGGCAGTCACTCTTTTTTTCCTTTTACTGTTCTCACATTCCCTTTATACATGATTTAGCCATTCTGTTTCCATTCATTCTTTCCGTAAATCAAATCTAACTTACCATAGAACACACCTTCCATACTGGTCACTCACACTTTCTAAAACGAGTCCACATTTGTTCATTATTCAGTCAACACTTACTATTTGATTATATTTTGCCAACTTTTCTTTTCGTATAATCCGTTATAAGAGCAATAATATAATCCATTCTAAGCAATCAAATTAATTATTAATCGGATTTGCTTACTCATAGATATCGCAAAGAAGCCATCTTAAGTTTGTAAAACTTTATTTAGGAAGAAATGAGGAAATCTCCTCTTTGTCATTATTTATCGAAGCGATTGACTCTTTGAGAACGATAATTCTAGTTCGAATTTCTCACAGAGCGATTTATGAAATGACTCTTAATTAGAGGAAGTTTAATTGGTAAGGATTAGGTCGTCGTAAGATCTCATCGAAGGGACCAGATTCACCTGAAGGTAAGGATATCGCATAAATTACGATAAATTACGAAGTTGGTCTACAGTCGTGAACAAACTATTGGAGTTTATTATTCTTTGCCATGAATGGAATGTTGCGTATTTGTAGTTATCTAGTAGAAACATGAAATATGTACAAATTTCTATACGCTTAACGTTCCGAACTTCAACTACTAAGGTGTACCTCTCGGATGTCGATATACTATTCGGCAAGGCCCCGGTAAATACGTTCCAACGCCTAGACCGCTTACTGAGAAGACCATCACAACAGTGAACAGTTACCGCAGACTTCAGCACGGAGTTCTATTCTCAGAAGGTCAAAAGAGAAGAATGGTGAGCAAAATCCGCAGTCATGAATAGCGTTTCATTAACCAGTACCATGATTAATTGCGCTATCAAGATGTGAAACATGAAAGAATGACTTTGTAAAGTTATTCATTTCATACTTTCATTATATGGAGTTTTACAAAGTTATGGCTTCGTCTATTTATTCTTTTTGCTATTGAGATACCTCTTGCCACGGGATAGGAATTGCTAGAAGGAAAAAGATTAAAATTAAGGTTAAAGCTTGTACAATAAGTTTAAATCTAATATGGATCTACAGACAGAGTATTATACCTGATTTTTGAAATGGGAGAGAGGATGAAGAGGAAGATTGTAAAGTATACCGGAACATTCCGCAGTTTGTGGAGGATAAAAATGCTGGTTGTCATTAACTAACTCATTATCAAGCATGATTCCAAAGTAGAAAGCGAATAGCCACATGCGTAAAGCATTCGACTTGAGTGAAAGCGATTTCTGGTTCGATTCCCGGTGGAGGTTCACGTGCGAAATAATCTTAGCTGCCGAAGCACTTTCAAAATGGCTACCAAAAAGCGAATAAATGCAAAGACTGATAAAATAAATCACAAAATTTAGGGTATACCTAAAGGTGGATAAAGCTCATTTTTTGAAACGAATCAGTATTGCCTCCGATATAAGAACAAGAATGGACAAACGAAGGTGACATTTCGAGATCAATGAGCGAAGAATATATTCTCCATGAAATGCTTCAATATATCTTTCAGTTTGAAATTTCACATTTATATATAGATTTCAAGAGTTTTTCTGAACATTTGAAATAATCCATTTCCCATATTTCACATTCTGAATGATCAGTTTTGAAATGACTTTATTGCAATAGCAAATTTTACATCTATCCTCCTAGAACGCGGTTGGGAAAGTTTTTCAAATCAGGATATATGGTTAAAAGATGTTCCGTTTGTGTGTGTTTTTCATCCTTTCAAATAGACTAGTCGGAAACGTTTGCGGAATTTTTTTTGCTATGCATAAACGCCACAATCCCTTCACATACGTTACCTTTGACATCTTCCTTCAGTCCAAAAATCTCTGTAATTCTTGAATATAGCTGATAGATACTCCTATTGCAATTTTATGCAGCCATATATCTCGACTTAGATTTTTCGGTGTTACAGTAGTATGCGAACAATTTAAGTTTATTTACTCATTCCGAAAAAGAAAGCAATTATGAGCTGCATATCTACTTATCTACTGATAATAGATCAAAGTAGTTTATTTAGAATTTCAAAGGATTCAGAAGGATCGAGATCGCGACCCAGTCAAGGGTGAAGAGGAAGAAAAAGTTGTCAGCGAAAACTTGTTGGCGGTAAAGAAACAGAGGCTGTTTTAACCATTGGGTGAGCCAAGGCAATCGTCTAGGAGCAGTAATACTTCAGGTTTCCAATTCTCGATCAATATTCAAGTACAGAGTTCACAGAAAAATTTACATTTGATTTAGATTAATTAACTGAAAACGTTTCCTTAGCCAAAGGTTTATTAATAATCCTTTTGTTTTTTTTAATTCCTAACTTATCATTCTAGTAGGATTAGGCAGATATTATAATATAATGCAGGTCTCTAGAGAGATATTTAATTATATTCTAAGTATCAACAATCTTAAAAATGTTCGTGAATGAATACTTCTCGTACGCCCAAAATTACATTTTTTATTAATAACGAGGGGTCCGCTGCTCATGTGATTTACAGGTGTCTTGAGGAAACCTGATGTATTTGACTCATAGTGAATAACACGTTGGAAGTCTGTCATAAGCTTACCAGCAAAAAGTGAAGTTTTGCCAAAATTGTGGCGTCCATAATCACGTGCATTCGTCAACGACAGTAAAAATAATGATGAATTGATAAGGGTCATAAAGAGTGTGAAGTATTGGCGACGAAGGCGAGTAGATGCTACTAACAAAGGAACGCCTCGTATAATGCTTCTCAAATCTTTAACATTTTTTCTGGTGGGATTCTCGTAACTTTGAGTAAGATTCCCCGTATTTCTTTCGTAATGAATAAACTGCAATGCAGTAAACCTCCCATTTACTGTGTAGAGCACTAATATATATTTAGGCAACTCATGCCGGCTGTACTAAGAGGTACTACGTACGGAACTACGTACGGAACTACGTATCACTACCGTTGTTCCTTTTCCAGATGAGCTTGTTCATTTACTATCCTCATCGATACATTCCTATCCTCGTTTAATAAATTCTCTTCAGACGCATGCACACATATTTTCGTACATTCTTCTTTATTCTTCGATCTTCTCACGCCTCTTCTTCTCACACAGGCAGTCACTCTTTTTTTCCTTTTACTGTTCTCACATTCCCTTTATACATGATTTAGCCATTCTGTTTCCATTCATTCTTTCCGTAAATCAAATCTAACTTACCATAGAACACACCTTCCATACTGGTCACTCACACTTTCTAAAACGAGTCCACATTTGTTCATTATTCAGTCAACACTTACTATTTGATTATATTTTGCCAACTTTTCTTTTCGTATAATCCGTTATAAGAGCAATAATATAATCCATTATAAGTTATTAGTTTATTTATTACTCATATGTTTTTCCCAACACTCACGAATTTCTCTTCCGCATAACAAGTACATTTCTATTTCATTTCTATTCACAGAAAATTTTGCAGATTTCTATCATTACTCACGTTGAATAGTGACCGCATACCTCAATGGATGACCTTCGTTTAATATCACAGATATAAATATTTCCATCGCGCTCTCCAATAACCTTATACAATAACATAGTATACAACACAACCCTTATCTTAGATAGAAGTTTATTTAGTTAGTTTTATTTATGGAATGTTGATCTTTTAAATTTGCAAATGGACTTATGCGTCAGTTTTCGTTAGTTTTATGCGTTTAAAAAAAACTTGGTCTAACTTGTTCAGTTTTCATAGATAAGCATACTGTCTAATTTTGAGGTAAATTACTTTAAAAAATGCCGTTTAAGTGCTCAAAAATTATTGTTTCTTTTTTTTCGTCATAATTTTCGTTTGAAGAGCTGAGTATTTCTTGAGCCTGAGTCGTTCTACGTAACAAAATGGCGGATGCCTTTCTGGGTTTAATTTTAGCTCACGAGCGTGTTTTGAAGTATAGATACTAATTGGTAAGAAGGAGACACTATAGGCTCTCTTTCTTCACGGCAATCTCTGAGTATGGCATCTGAAGTATCAGTTTCGATACTGGCGCTAATTTGCGAAATTTGTTGATTTTTCGGAAGCGCTTCGGAGTCCGGCTCAATGTCAAGGAAACCCATGCGCTACCTTTTTGGCATTTTAAAATCAAATCGTTTGCCTTTCTACCCAGCTTGTATGCTGGAGACTGAAATTACAGTAGCTTAAAGATGAATAGGCTTCACCTGAAAAAGAGATATACAACGAAAAGTAGCTCTACGTTGCACCAAGGCTATTATATTTATTTACTATTGTTAGTTTCCAATTTTATTTCTACCGAACTTTTATGTCTACCGAACACAGATATTTATAAGCAAAAAAGATATTTGCCAGAATTTCGAAGGAAATTGCTTCAATCTCTACCGTGAAACGTGGAGTTCTGAATCGTGGTGGCATATAAGCACTCTTTTATATACACTTATAGTATTAGCAATGAGAATGTATTCCTACCTGAGTAGGGAAGTATTCTTAAAATGCCAGATATTGAGCTGTGATCTTATTTAAACACGCGAATACCTATTTCCTTGAGGATACTCTTATCGAAATGTACAACTTAGTATTATATTATCTTATACAACATCTAAACCATTTCACACCTTTCAGTGTAGTTGGAGCTACTTTTTCGAGGTATCTAGTGTAGTTTATTT
>KZ310157.1:67758-78766 GCA_000376725.2 Ladona fulva
ACATAAATATATATATATATATATATACACACACGAGTAAAAGTTGCTTACATCCTGCTATGTAGTGATAAGTTTCCACTAATCCCCCAAAACTGTTTCCCAATCGGTACCTATAACGCTCTATATTGTGAGTAATAAATTGAATAGAAAGGCTTATAACCGTACCACAGATACAGTGCGATTCATTGGGGCCTCAACTTCTAGTCTTTTGTAATGAAATCTCGATAAAATCGAGAGGGTCATTAGGGAATATAAGGAGGCATCCATGTTGTTTCAAAAGCTTATCCTTCAAACCTGTGCTATTTTACCTGATAGATATACCTAAAATAGAAATTTGTTATCCTCGGGGCCCTGGAACATATATAAATATCTAAGATACTGTCAAAATCCACATGGGTTGCAAGTAAACGTTCAGGTTCCCAACGAAAGATTGAGCATCTCGGATGACTTATTTCAAGTTTCCCTATGGTTTATAATTGAAGAGCATATCGAGCGACCGAGAGTCGAAAGGAAGGTCACTTTTGATTTTTTTTGCAATGCTCTTATTATTAAAGATCTCTTTCCTCGTCACACCGTGTTTCAGTCACCTATGTCTAAGTGGACTGTTTGGATAAATCCAGGTTCACCTCAAATAAATTCCCACGGAGAAATGGAAGCAGCCTGGCCATATTAATTGATATCGTTGTGTATTAGGTTTTGTTACCTCCTCTTTTAACTATTCCTATAGCTTCAAACAAAATGCATTTCTGGAAGTGCATCAAATTAAAAATGCGCAACAGCAATGTGTCGTCGGCCGCTAACGAAGAAAAAATTGACTATATGCTTACGCCAAAAAATGTTCACATTTCAACCGTTGCCAGTATGTCTGGTATGTCTGGGAACATGTGCGGAGCAGATACGTAATCTCCTTAGATAACGAATTAAATGCCTTTAATTTCCCTGGTCCCTGGGATTCTTTTCACTGACCTATCGTCGAACCTAGGATCATTTAGTGAGATGTCTCTTCAGTACACGGTAGAGAATCGCATCCTCTAACTACAGGTTAAATTTCAATTCCCTATCTTAACGGCAAGTGCCTCAAAACATTTTCGAAAAACCATGCAATGCATCCTTACGGGAAAAATACCGTTTTTGGGACCCTCTAGGATCAAATCTATGACACGTAGGATTAGTATCTCACTTTTTCTCTCCTAAGATGGTCGGAATCATTACGCAGAAAAATCATCGAGTCAGTGACGCTATCCGTATATATTCTGCGTTTCCCGTTTTTGTCATTGAGAAAAAATAAACACATCGATCCTAGGTGTCATGGGTTCGAAGTTAGAGGGCACCGAAAAATGTGTTTTTCCCGTAAGGATGCATTGCACGGTTTTTCCGACATTTTTCGGAAAATTTTTTGAGGCACTTCCCGTTAAGGTAGGGAATTGAAATTTAAGGAAGTGATCCTCTACCGTGTACTGAAGAGAAGTCAAAATGAATGATCTTAGGTTCGACGCTAGGTCGGTGAAAAGGATTCTTTTGAAATTCAGGCCCCATCAGGAAACCGCCAGAAATACTAAGACTTTGATCCTATGATGGGTTCGATCACATGGGGTACGAAATAATACTCCCATAAGATTACTATTGTTACGGATTGTATTGATTTGAAGCTTTTCTCGAATATTTGATTCGCAATTTTTTATGTCATAATGTGACTCTCTAAAGATTGTAATAAAATTAATATGATCAAGAGTGACTTTGTAGAATTTTGCTCATAGTTTTTAAAGATAGAACACTGAATAATTTCCACTACAGGTTTATTTCATGACCGGTTTCGTCCACGGGTTGACATCACACGAGGAAAAGGGTTTCGGTAACTTGGCACATAAGGCGTACACCTAGGAAAATTCCCGTCAGACTTTTTCCATGTCCGTTTCTCCTTGGGTTGACATCTTCTGGTGACCAGATTTCCTCTCAGGAGTTTTCGATCACGTCAAATAGATTTATGCCATTTACAAATTTGCAACATTACTTCTGTGCATTATCACTAACTCATTAACTTTGATGATTTAAAAAATAAACTTTCTTTCAATTATTTTATGAGATAACTCTTGAGCTAACTCAAAAATTTAATGAATGTCACCTTTCGTGATGGATCATGAACACGTTTCAAGGACACCAAATTCATAGAGTAGGGCTGACAACCTCCTGAACGTATCTCCAAAAAGGTTGTAATTTCGTTGCTGTATTTTCAGAGCACCGATTTGCTTGATACGGATTTCCGTAGCTTTCTATTATCCCGTACAACAAGGAAGCGCCATGGACAACATCCGACAATAAAGTGAAAGTTGTGATCAGATTTTCATGGTAATCATGGCTAATTATCATGTTTTCATGGCTAATTTATTGTGAATTTATCGAGAATGGGCTCTTATTTGTCATCCTTAAAGACGACGCAGGGCTTTCGTCTAAAAGACGGTACATACTACCAATGTTGCCATGATTTTCAGCTGTCATTCCTGAGATATCCCGTTATCTGGGGCGAGATCAGTTTAACGTGTTCAGTAATTTTCTCATGTAGATATTGTAGTAAATAAAAACGAAGATAAAATATAAGAATATTTAAAATAATTATTGATTAAAATTCATTGCTTCAAGGTTAGAAAAATGTAAAATATTTTATTCACCAAGAGAGTCTAAAAATACAGAATATTCATTTATTATCTGTTATTTCAAAAATAAGCTCCGTAATTAGAAAATTTCTATTCACTTTACTGTCACTAAAATAAGCACCATGCTCTGGAAGTCACAGTTAAACCCCACAAATTTTTGGCTATCTATATATACCTAGAATCTAGAAAATCTTGCCTTTTCATTCAACTGAAAGCACAGGCTTTCTACATGATGTTAGCATTCATTCAATATACATTCAATAAGCGGAAGAAATCATCTATTGTCCATAGTTTCTAGCTCTAATATTCATTGTAGGTAAAACAAAGTTCATCACACGAATCTACATTTCCTTTAATGTAAAATTTACGGCTATTCCTACTGTAAATACTGTAAATGTACTTGATGTCCGTAATTGTAAATGCACATGATCAGAAAGAGCAAGAACAAAGCCACCGTTACAAATTAAAAGGCTAAAATTCAGTTTCAGAGAGTTTAAATGTAAGAAATCAAAATAAATATTATAGTTTCAGAGAATAAGGCAACAATTACAGCACAATTTCACGGATGTAATNGTTTAAAAAATCTAATCCGGTATGAAGTTTCGTGAGCACCACAGAACCGCATCATTTTCCACGGAAAATTTCTTAGAAAAGGTTTACGGACACACTTATTTCTTTTAAAAGTATGTTTTTTCGTCGTGCTGGCGTCCTTTCACAAAGTGGCCATACTGAAGTTAGTGGCCTTGTGTCCCCAAAAGAGTGTGTCTTTTGATGGGCTATATTAGACACTCGAATCGATGAAACCGCATTTGTTTTGGTCCGGCTAATGACGCGCCATCTCAAAGGACTTTCCACTGAGTGGTTTGCCGTATCGGTTGGAATTAATGAGGTTGTTTTTTTTACGTGACACGGATATAAATATCATTCGATCGTATTGTCCATAGTTGGCAGTTCTGAGATCGGACGGCAGTAATTAAAGCTTTTCATCCCCTTTGACGTGTTCTCGCCCACTCTTCACATTTAGATTATTTGATATTGTTTTTGAGGCTCAGTCTTATCTTTTTGAAGGGGTTTGATACACGTTTTATAACGTGCCATATTTCCCGGGCTATAAGACGTACCGGCGTATATAACGCACTGTGATTTATCAAGTTAGAATTTACGAAGAATACTTGGATCAGACAGAAAAGAAAAAACGAAGTCATGCCCTTGGCTCATGAGACGCATTTTAGGGCACATTTTGGAATAAAAAAGTGCGTTTTGTGGGCCGGGAAATACGGTAATCAATATTATTTCAAAACTAAAATCTAATTTAACTGGCTACCTGTTCGATGTTTCTCATATTCCTCAATCTTTCCTTTGCGTACATCCACTACTCTCATACAATCGACTACTAATACTGCAAATACCACTTTAAAATCGCACCAACGGCATTTAAGCTTTTAAAGCACAAACTTTCCGCGCAATACAATAAAAACAGTTTTAAACTTCAACGGTGCAATTCTTTGCCTTGAAAACAAGCAATTCGCATAGCACATAGTGATGCTGACGGCCTATATTCCAGGCGCGAGCAGTAGAAAATCTGGAAACGACTGGTTTACACCAGAGGGGGCCCAGGTTCAAAAGTCTACCTGAGCCAATTCTTATAGATTTATCGTTTACTTCCTGCGAAATAAAAGAATTCCCTCCGTGATGAACTCGGCTGACGACTTATTCTGCTAATGGGTTTCCCGGCTAAAGAAGTTCTTCCGTTAATTTTCGGAATTGGACAAAAATTATGGATTCGGACTGCGAGTGATTCGATGGAGTGTGCGTACGAAGAAATACGACCGAAACAAAATGGACCTGCTCATTCTTGCCTATATACGGAAAAGTGTGATAGATTTTTAGCTCACTAAATGTACTTATTTATTAATTGGGATTACATAGAAAGTTTCCGTTCTGTGTAAATGCTAACGAATGCGAATCGGATAATCGATGCTAAACGAGGTACCACTATAACAGTAAATAGCACAGATTTTAAATTCCGAAGCAAATTACTTGAAATTTTTTTGCTTTCTTTATACTTGCTTTCACTATTGAAAGATTTTACTTTGTTCCTTGCTACAGCTTTTCTTGATATTCATCAGTAACGATAGCCGTTGCAAGAAAATAAGTATTTATGTTATAGCCTTACCAAGTCAATAAAAATTAGGGTCATATTAGTGAAACACATCACAGAATCCAAAAAGGAGATATTTCATTATTCTTCCCTGCATACCCCCCTGCTTACGAAGAGCTCTTCTCTCCGAGTAATGTGACCCCTCCCCTACACATTGCTCCAGCATCCATAGGCTCCCGGATAGCCTATTGAGCAACGCGTTCGACTTTGGTGAAAGCGGTCCCGGGTTCGATTCCCTGTGGGGGCCTACGTGCGAAAAAACCTAAGCTGTCGAAGCACTTATAGAAATACTACTCCTACGTAGCTCCATATGTACAGATACTTTCACCTTGTTCGTTTCCTATATCTCTTGATCTAATTTCATGAAGAATACATAGGTAATTAGCCTTTTAGGAGCACTTATAAGAGTCAAATAACTCTAGAAAATTGTTTAGATTATTTGAATCAGGACGGCAAGGCCAACAGGTTAACCGGAATCGATCTATAGATCAGTGAAAGACATTCTGTTGATCGCGAATGATCATCTAAATATCTATTGTATATCTATTATAACTATTAACATCTTAACTATTATATCTCTTAGTTAAACTTAAGATTCCAATTACTGCTATCGTAATGTTAAGATTTGAACTACGTTTACAGGGCCAATTTTATTATGTATTTTACAAATAGTTCATTGCGTGTAAGAATTCGAGAAATATTTAACTATAAAATATCAACATTTGAAACATCGACTGGATTTTATTGCAGTCGACTAGTAAGTATGGAATTCTGTCTATCTTAATAGAAAAAAAGTTGTCCACCTCTTGATTATCGAAAGAATAGATTTACATAAGACGAATTCTATGCTTATCCAATTTCTTAATGAATGTTTCTTAATTTATAAATATCTCACAGCTTTTTGATCAGTTTTTGGCAACGTTGTGAAAGGTAAGCGCTCCAAAACTTATGAAATTCAATAAATAACCTTTCCGTAAAATGCTTTCATATATACTGACATTAGAGGTCTTTTATGCTTAAAATTTTGAAGGCTGCCCGTTTATCAAATTTATGTTTGAAGATAAATGATACGGAACCAGCACATTTTCAAATAATCGGTTGATTCGTAAACGGAAGCTACATGATACTATAGGCAATTCAAAGGTTATAAAATCTAATGATCCAATAATTAACTTAATACATACTATTTATACTTAAATGCGGCTGGAATATTTTCATAAAGATCTGCTGAGAAAAAGTAGATGGAAATAATTTATAATTAATCGTGTGTGGATACATAAGATCAGATATTTTGCTAGTGTAACTTCGTGGTATATTTTGCTCACGCATTCGTTTATATTCCCTTACAAAAATTTCGACATCTATATCATTGCATGAGGGTGTAATTTTGCTTAGTCGCTAAAGAAAATATTCTAGAAATTTGAATATTTATTGTTCCCTATACATTCTTTGCCCCCTTTCATGCCCAGCTATAAATCCCTTTCTGACTGGCAATTGCATAGTTCTCCATTTTCTCAAAACACGGTGTCCCATCGTCTGTAATTGGGTTGATATTCGAACGTTACCCTTAAATGATCTAGGTAAGTTCGAGGAATGTGGAGTAGTCAGGTGGAGGCAGAGAGGAAGAAATGCTCCGTAGGATGCTGCGTCCTCCGTATCGATTTCCTGGGCGGTGGCGCCAGTTAGTTCGTCGACCTCATCCCATTCCATGTCATTAGGGCTGCGTCACGTGTCCTTCTCCTTATCCCAACTTCATATTTTTTTTTCGCAAAATTATTACTTCAGCATCTAGAAAATAGTTGTCACTCCCCATCCTACGCCCAAGCCATTTATTGAAATTAAAGAAGACTTCGTTAGAGGTGCACTAATTCTCGGAGTGCGTGATCTTATAAGAACGTCCATGAACTTTATATGAGTTTAGTTTTCCAAATTCGCACCCAAAAGCCCATTTACGCCATATAATATTTCATCTCTTTTATTGATTTTTCTTTTTTATATCTCCCAAAAACTATCTCTTCCTTTTAAATATTCAGTTATTAAGGGATAGATGTAAGAAGGGACCAGAAAGTCTCATTCTCGCCCTTCAATAAAAACGTTTTATTATTATTATTGTTTTCAATTTTTGGGGTCTCCGGATCGCCTTGGGATCACGGAACGTGGGGCACACCTTCGACATCGGTGAAAGCGGTTTCTGGTTCGATTCCCGGTGTGGGCCCACGTGCGAAATGACCTAAGCGGTCGAAGCACTTTTAACAATACCCATACTACGATTAGAGATGTAGAAATGCGACGACCCCTACACTCATAGAAAACTCCTAAATCATCATACCTTTCCTGGTAAGCAAGAATTTAGAGCTAACCAATTCATGTCGGTAATTCTTGATCCTTTGAGCGTACAAGCGTGCGTTCGCATCCATCAAAACATTCGTAAGCCGGTTCCAGACCAGCAAAAAATTGTCGTTAGCCGAAAAATTCACCAGAAGAGTCGCTCGTTAGCCGAGGTACACTCCGCTCCGCTTCGGATGTCCAAAATGAGGAGTGACTCGGTGGCTGTATCACTTTCCCCCGAAAAAATTAACGAAGGCAGGTGCCGCGAAATACACGCGGAAAAAATCGGAGAATTAGAGAAAAGCTCTCAAGGGTTGCAGGACTTAATCTGGCGCTATCATCTGCAAGTCAGCGAGATTGATGAGGAAAGTAGTCGCCTTTTGCGAGTAACAGGTTTCCATTACGGTGAACCATATTGACTCTCCGAAGAGCTTTCTGTGATACTCGGGCGAGAATTTCTGCCGCCGCCGAGTGGGTGAGGGCGAAAGGGAACGATTACGGAGGATGACTTTTGCTTTGAAAACGGCGCAAGAAAAGGGACTCGGTTATCCCGCCCTCCGAAACGGAGTCGAGGGAAGGGCGATCGAATAAAACAAATGAGGGAGGCGATTCGTGTGAATAGCCGAGGCCACCTTGTCTGGAAGGATTTTCACGCCGGGCACGTAAAACTAGTGGCATGAAAATTTGGCCCGAGGAAACGAAGGCGTTCTCGAGCAGACGAAGCTAATTACTGCTAAGAATTTTGAGCACTATTTTTTGTTTGTTTTAATGAAAAAGTTTGTTATTTATGCTCCAAGAGCTGCTACTGTATGCTGATGCGTGATGAGTAATTTGCAAATGCTATTAGACAGTTTGTATGCCGTAGAATGGAAAAAGTAAGTTGGGTCGATAAGAAAACAAACATAGAGGTACTGGAGATGGTCGGGGAGAATAGGGTTTCAATTGAAGCAATTAAAGGCCGACAGAGTACAAATTGGGAGGCTCAAATATTCAGAGGAGTAGGATGGTTAAAGAATGTAATTTAGGGCATAATGCAAGGGAAAAGGCAAAGGGGAAGACAAAGACAAAGTTTGTTAGATGGCATAATGAGTGGGGTAAGTTACCAAGAAACGAAAGCTTTGAGTTGGGAATATTAAGGCACATGAACCCACCGAAAGAGAGAAGGGTATGTATGTATTGTAGTAAAATTATGACTGATGTTCTATACATTGATGGAATTGAGTGTTTATCTTCTTTAAAGAAAAATTATCTTTCTTATGCTTCAGTCTAAGCCAGATGGACGGCTGAGGTAACAGCTGGAAGCTGTTGACGAAAGAACTATACTGAATAAACGTATTCATTTTAATCACTTTTTAATGAATGCGATATTCGTAGGATCACAGAGCTGCGTGTAAGTGCTCTTATTTCCCCTATTAGAATTCTGGTTCAATGAGAAAAGCAAAGACGGACTAACTCACTCCTCATTTTACCTAGTAAGCCCCTTCCCTCTGAATGACATTTAATTGTTAATGGTGAAGGGAATGAAGAACCAACCAGGCATCGGGGTTACGACTGCAAGGACATCGTAAGTGCTAGTGATACTCAATGAAAAATGAATGTGAGAAAAAGTCTGGCAGTATTGGAACTCCAACAATAACATTACAGTTGCGGAGGGCCGCTCCATCTAATCAAACTCTCTTACCTAGGTTACAGCTGCCCAAAACCGTGGAATCGGAAGATTCAGGTTCGAAACCAGGTCCAGTCAGAATTTTCAAGGTCCGTTTTTCCTTTGTAAGAGGTACATACATGTCCTTACGTGCAAAACACCTTAGCACCCATTTCCTTAATGATAGTTCTCCTAAAGGTACATACGAACTACTATTACTTCTTGTATCCAATGAGGTGTGACCGAAGAATTTGTGTATCAGGAAGTACCCATGTTTCCGCAGTGAGAATAAATCTAGTAATAATAATTTCATCTATTTAAGGGGCGTATTTTAGTCAAGGTTGGCCATTCTTACAATATATCCTCTACGAACACACTACCCCACAAACAACCATGCCCTGACCAGGATTCTAACCCGGGACCTCAAAGCTTTAAGGTTAGGATGCCAATCACTACGCCACCGAACTGATAGCGATACTCAAGAGAAGGGTTTGAGTGTGAAAATGAAGGCATTGATGGTGTTCGAATGCAGGAATGGTAGAAGTAATAGAAGATTATTCCGCTTAGAACGGTTATCAGAGCTCTATCTAATGCAATTCATCAATGGAGAGACAGAAAGGAAGGTGAATAAAGGTAGAAAAGGCAAAATATTGTCAGAGATTGATCGTGAAGAATTTTTGGAAGAGGAAAAATGGCTTATTTGGAAATGAGCTGTCGCCAAAATCGTTACGTGGTTCAAAAGTTTAGTGTATCAGAAGAAACTCATAGGTAAACTGTATGAAGTTGAATTACAAAAAGAGTAAGGGTCAAAATAAAGATAACGCCCATCCTCGCTCTCTGGGTGCTTCCGAACCTTCTCATAGTTATGACAATGTTGTAATTTAAATGCTAAATCATGCACAGAAATATCTTCTAATATGGTATGTATCAATAATATAATTACCTTTTCAGCTTTTTTCTGGCAACGAGATTTTGTAAATAATGTAATGAAGCTATAGTTACAATGTTTCAATTCGAGAAACTGGGCAGTACAAGTTAACATTTATGACATATCTGTTTTACACCCTTCCCTTACGACTCATAGCCCGCAAAAATTATAATCAACTCCCATTGGCCTCCATAGACACTCCAAGTGGCCTTCCAGTTATAACGAGGAGTCGAGCTCTCCTTAAGGAATAATTTACTTGCATTTACTAAATCAACCCGCCTCAACCAACTTTCCCTTTTGGGATTTCTTTGGAAAAATTTAACGAGATCTATATTCTTAGAATTTCAAGAACCCTAAGTAATAAAAATCTTCTACCTCTCTCTTTGAATCACTCTAAAGATAACGATGTTTCTTCTATATGCCGTTATTTTGCCGTTATCTAAATAGTAAGATCAAATCAATCGGTTGAAGAATGGGGAGGTTTCCTTGGTGACAGCCTCGATTTATAAATAGGAGCTATAACGAATTTGCCAAGTGAAAGGCAAATTCATAAGTTTGAATGTAAATATTCATTGAAATGTCCCCCACTTAGTCAATGGTTTGTCGATAAACAGATTGCTCTTTCCCTTCCTTTGCTTTCATCATACACTCCCTTTCCTGGGATGTTGGAAATGTAATTTAAAGGCAACTTAAAGATTATATCACATCCTTCTCTGATTTTCCAAGTTAAAAATAAAATAATGAGTAAAAACATCAAAAGTAAGCTAAAAAGTCATCGTAAATAATTATTATGCAAAGATAAAGTTTATGCCAATGGGAAAATTGGCAATATCAATTATTAATATTTTCGTTATTTGATTTTTATTTGTTTGCTTCGCGACGTGTTCAATTCGCCTAGCTAGACATCAATGACGCTTAAAAATTTTAAGATAGAATGGTTTAACTGAACTTCAATAAAATACGATTTGCTAAATCTGTGCATATATATGCTCATCAAAAATGTCGTCTTTCCATGCAGTAGGATAAGCTAGCATTCAATTAACGCAGGATGAAGGATGTTGGATATATTTTTTATTATGGCAGTTATCTTTACTGATAGTATTTTCAAAGAATCTACAAATCCGCTAAATCTTGAAATTCTCTGAGCTAAATCACAATATATTTATACCAATATATTACACAATATTACAAGTACACGATATAATTATATGTAGCAGCTTATTCCATTCAAAATTTACGTTCACATAAATAACGTAATATATAAGATTATTTTTAAAACTTGAGTTCCATTTGAA
>KZ310157.1:83108-94385 GCA_000376725.2 Ladona fulva
TCGCTATTAAATTTTATCTGAAAATTGAGGTTTTTGAAGGCTTAAAATAATTTTTTGTAAAAAATCTAAGTTTTTATCCAAAATATTGGAAAATTCATCCAAAGCATAAAATTTGGAGGAACTTCATAATTTATTTTTAATTCCGGAGCCTCCAGATTTTTAAATTACAGTATAAAATGCTATAAGGAAGCAAGGAAAGGGTTGCCTTCAGTAATTTCTTTTAAAAATCTTTTGTTTGCAATCTTAAATTTTTATGTATTATTTTCCTCTGGAGACATGTTTTATTGTCAATAGAATATGAAAAATTAGAAAGAATATAAATATGAAGTATTAAAAATATCATTTTATTATGAAAGTACATTTTGTTGTCATTTACTAGAATCTTTCTGCTCAATGACACTCCAGATATATTGTTGACCTGTTCTCCTCTTATCCTAGCTAACAAGGTCCACATCAATGAGCTGTAAGATTAGGTCAAGAATGAGGTATGTTCGTTAATTTCCCAAGTGTGGAATCCTAGATTTTTATCTCCTCCTTTTCACTGTCTCAGAATATATTCAGAGATAATGTAATCTTTTTATCAGTATTATTTTGTTATTATAAGTGATTTCAAGTATTGAAACCTCTCATAGTTCTATCCTCCGCTGAATTACATTTAATATAATTGTGATATTATGTTACATATTTTTCTGCAAGAAAATTTAATGTGGAAATTCTCTTTTCTGCTTTCTTTAGCTCACTGACATTGGAGTGATGTAATTGCCATGTGGCAGCCAAGCTGGAGCATGACATCATTGTTTTTTGTTGTTAGTTGTGCCCATCTCGCAGCTACTGATGCCAACTTCAAGATGACTACAGCAAATGAAAGGATCAATGTAGCTGCTGTACCACATATCACTCCCTGTCCTGCAAGCTGCCGCTGTGCCTACCTTCTCTCAGCTTTTTCACATGGACACCCACAAACAACTGATTGCTCATACCAAAAGCTAGAGACCGTTCCAAATGATATTCCTCACACAACAGAAGCACTTTCTCTCAAAGGAAATATGCTGAAAGAAATGCCTGATCTTCTTCACCTACTCTCAAATTTGCAAGAGCTTGATCTTTCTGGAAACCGAATTAAATCTCTTGGTAGAGGAGCCCTATTTCAGAACATGAGTTCCCTCCATTATCTCAACTTGGGGAAGAATGAGCTATCAACACTCTTTAGTGATTCTTTTTCAGGCTTAGAGCAGCTAGAAATTTTAAACTTGTCAGAAAATAAAATTACTTATATTGAAGATGGAGCTTTTGGTGTGTTAGAAAATTTACAGAGACTTTCATTAGATTCTAACATGATTGGATCTCTCTATGAAGAGTGGTTTTTGGGTTTAAAAGCTTTAGTCAACCTCAGTCTTGCTCACAACATCATTCATCACATTAATCAAAATGTTTTCCGTGCTGTAACAGAGTTGAAAGAACTCATACTTACTGGAAATAGAATAAATGGAATTGAACCTTTAGGGTTCAATGGCCTCCACAAGCTTGTTACACTCAATATTGATGGTAATCTTCTTGCAGCTGTCCCAACATCATCATTGCAAACATTGCCAAGTCTTAAATATTTGAAAATGGATCTTAACCCAATCAGTAAACTTCAGGCATATTCCTTTAGTGAGATAGTTGCACATGAAGTAAGCTTGCACAACCTTCATGATCTTCGTATTGTAGATGGATTTGCTTTCCACAACATGTTCAACATGACCATACTTAGAATGCACGATAACAAGAAACTTTCTTTTGTTGATCCAGAAGCTTTTGCTAATTTAACTGTTCTCCATAAGTTATACCTTCACAATAACAATCTTCGAGGAGTAAGCAAGAGAATCATGGAAAACCTTCCATCGGATGTGGAAATAACTTTATATGGAAATCCTCTTTTATGTGATTGTAATATGAGATGGATTCGCCAAGAAATGGTGAAATCCAAGAATGATTATCATGTACGCTTTAAAGATGACAACCACATTATCTGTGATCAACCCCCAGAAAATAGGCTTAAGGTAATCAAGAGTATGGAAAATAGAAACATACCAAAGGAATGTGCTCCAACCATAATTGATTTTGGTTTAAATAAAACTTTAACACGCAAGTTAGGAGATCCATTGACAATGGAGTGCCGTGCTCTTGGTTTACCTGTGCCCAAGTTACATTGGGTTCTACCTGATGGAACTGTACTAAATTCTTCATCCAATTCTGTTAGAGTTCGTCTCAGAAACCCTGGCACGCTTATTTTCTATCACTTGAAGGCAACTGATAGTGGCCGCTACACATGTGTGGCAGAGAATTCAATGGGAGTAGATGATCTTTCTGTCACACTAAAAGTTACAGGTATAGATATTCACCTGTTTCCCACTGGGGTTTCATCAACATTTGTCACTCTTGTATGGAATGGCACTGCTCGAAATGCTTTCCCAAGTTATCAGATACTTTATCAACTGGTTGGAGATGCCAAGAGTGACAGTAAGTGGTTGGATGATCAAGTTAGTGTTAGCTCTTTTGGTAGATCCTACACAATCAATAACCTCATGCCAGATACCTGGTACAAATTTTGTATCACGTTTGAAGATAAAAAAGGGTTTTATATAAATATCTCATGTACTACAGCTAAGACACAAGATGCCAAATTTATGATGCAAGGAATTCAGAGAACATCTAATGTAGCTGTTGGTCTCATTCTTGGCATATTAGCAACAAGCATTGTCCTTATAGTTTGTCTTATCACCTTAGTAGCAAGGAAATACAGACAACGCTGTTATGAGAATACTGATAAGAATTCCACAATGTCAAATATTCCTCTAGATAATCTCTATAGTCCACTGATAACTAACATGAGCTCTTGACAGTTGGTAAACTGTGCAGGCAATGGAGGATCCTGTAACAGCAATCTCATATTCTCCAATCCTGAATCAGTACCAAGTTCCACAAAAAGCAGTCCTAGACACCCTCAGGTAGATGCAACACCTGAAGTTCAATTGCGATGCTCTCCATTTAAATCTGAGGTTTCAGCTATGTCAGTTGCATCATGGACAAAAAGTTCAACCTCAGCTAGAAAAGGAATGAGTGAAGGGGCTATGAAAGAGGAGGGGAGTAGAGGTCCATGCGAGTGTGACTACGATGCCAGCGCACTAACGGATACTGAGAAAGTGCTCAAAGAGTCCGGAGAGGGGAATAGTCTAGTAGGAGTGGGGTTGGTGAGTATTGATGTAAGTAGGGTGGTCAATAAGACAGTTAGGGGTATGGTGGTAGGAACTCTCATGGAAAGGCAGGTGTCTTAGCCAAGGTGTGGGCATCTGCCCTGCAACTTCTTCATCAGAAATTACCAACAAATACATATCCATTGAGAATAAAATGTCTTGCAGATTATTACTGACATCTTTCCAGAATTGATTGTTTGCATGGATTTATCTGCATTTTACAAAGATCTTTTCATTAAAGTGCTCTCAAAAAATTACATAAAATGAGCAAATGGGGAAGTGCTTACTATATAATGAGACCAGTAATACAGCTTCTGCTGGTGGATTTTGGGTGTTAAGGCTAAATAAGGATGAACTATTTACCATGTTCTTTGTATATTAGTGGCTGTGTCTAAATGATTGCTTTAGTAATGTAAACTGAGAGCACTTAAATATATTTATAATCACTCTTATTGAATCCAAAAAATATTATCAAAACTTGTTACCTTAATATACAAATCCATCAAATGGATGGATTGAGAATGTGGCTTGTCCTTTAATGTCCTTCAAACAAGAGATGTTTGATATTTTGCCATTTTTGTCACTTTATTGATAATGGATTTGTAGTTCCTTTTTGGAGTAATTGCTTTTGATATGCTTGTATCAATGTATGCATGTGCATAAAAGCATCAGTATTTAAAAATATTTGTGTTTTTGTATGTGTTATTCTATAGAGTGTGTGTTTATATGTATGCATAATGCTTGTTATGGACCAGAATGGGATGAATGCCCTCAAATGTCTAAACAAAGTATCTAAGTGCTAAAAATTCTATTTACAGTGCAGTTCTGTTAAATATAGTATCTTGCATTTAGATTTATTAACGATAAAATTTATTCTTTCTTTCTTGTAAAGCATCATAAATACAAGCACACATTTATTTGTGAGTACCGGCTGAGAACAATAGAAATTTAAATTTAATTAATATAATTTTTCACTAATTAACATCATACAGAAAATTCTGTGAAAAAAAAATCAATCACTTTCTTTTTGATCATCTTGAAATATACTGCTTTGGCGATAAATAAGAAGTGTCTTAGCACTTCATACACACATGCAAACACAAATACAAGTTACAATAAAGTTCATTTCAGAACACAAATAATATTGATAAACTGGCATTAATAGCATATCCGGTGAAAGTAGAACCTTCAATTTGTATATTAGGTATCAATTAAGTAAAGGTCCATCTTGAAGGAGCTTAATCACATGTTGCACGTACATTCCTCCTTGTTTCAAGGTGTCAAAAAATGTATCATGCTATGTAATAATTATGTTTGACATTAAAGTGTTTTCATAGATTTGTTATGAAAGTTATTAATCAGATAGCCAAGCATGTTATTTACCTCATATGCAAGCATTTCAGTAGCCTCTTTGGCTGTATTGATGAGTTGTCAATCATCTTTTAAATAGAGAACATAAAAATGTGAAGTTTGATTTATATTCAGGAGCTAGTGATTTCTTCAATTTCAGTAAGATATAAGTAAAGATAGCCTTCTCACCTCTACTGATCACACATCATTCATAAATTCATGCAGATAAAGGGTAGAATAAATAACAAAAAGCCAAATAAGCTTTGAAGGTTGCATAAGTAATATTATAATATTTTACATAATTTTGACTTTTTTTGAGAAGGCATAAAGTTTTTGCATTAATTTCATTAAAATTCAAACACATTCTGAATATTAGGATAACAAAGTAAAAATATTCTGAATGCTTTTAAGTATCAAGCTAATTTTTGTACTTGAGTTTACCTACACAAAAATTAGCTTTAATTTCTCATGAGCAAGAATAAAATATTCTTTATGAAAAGAGAATGTTCAGTTGGCTGAACTGATACACGTGTGTTGGAATAAAATTTTTCTGCCAACCTTGTCTTATGGATGTCAAAATATATTTCAGGTCTATTTTTCCAAGCCAAGGCAGAAAAGAGCAAATCTGCATCCAAAATTATTTTGGAGAGGATCAGAGTATGAATGTTTCATAAAATAAGTCTTAACAATCAATTGCAAATTTAGCCCTCAACTGATATGAGTTATCAGTACCCTATGCACCAAAGACAGACAAAACTTGGAATCATTAGAGGTATGAAAAAATATAATAAAAAATGTGAATTAATTTCCATTTATTGAAAAATTTGTATTTTCTTAAATAAAGCAAAAGTTAAAGTTAGTTACTCTTGGGAAAAGTTGTTATTTGAAGTTAAGATGAGATGATATTGGTGTAACTTTGTTCTTCAATTTGACATCTAATGTAACCAGCAGTTTAATTTTTTCACCCTACGTTACTTTACGTATTTGAATTTTTTTTAAGCATTAAGATTGAGTTTTAGGTATGAATGCAAATATTGTCATTGCAGTGTGTGCACAGCTAAAAGGAAATAGTTGCTCATCATGCCTAGCTTTCATTTCATATACACGTAATATAGCTCTTTTTCCAGGATAAATTCCTATGGCCATATCTTGATACTATTGAATGTCCAACAGAAATATATATAGGTGATTGGAAATCTATCCAATAAGGTTATTTGTATGAAAAGTTAACCTTAAATTCTCCACATTACATATTTATTGAAGTCTTAATAAACCACACTCTTCTGACTAGTTCTGGCTTCCTATACTTTGGAAGTGATTAAGAAACTGTGCAATTACAATTGCTGCTTCATCTTGATTTGTAAGGAATCATCATTTTCAAATTGATGTCTCCCTCTACAAAATGAGAAGCATTTGTATAAATTATATTTTAAATTACCATGACCTGTTTAAATGTACCATGACCTATTTAAATAATTTTAGTAAGTTATGAATGTTTCATATGATCATCATTGGATTTGCATTTAGTAAATATGATGAGATTCCAAAATGGGAGAAGGCACCAAACTCCACCTCCCTTCTCTCCCTATAAATATCCTTGAATCCAACTTTCAGGGCTGAACAGTATTTTAAATACAAATATTTTAAAATACTTAGTTGAAATAGATTTGTATTTCAAATACAGACTTTTAGTATTTTCCAATTCAAAAACGCAACATACAATTGTTGAACTCTTTTATGTAGGTTATATCATAGCTTTTTTAAAACTATGTTTTGAAGATTATTTCATCAACAAAAGATGTGCTTCTGAATAAAAGCTACTACCCCAGATTGAGTTTAAACTCATCAGCAATTTTAATGACAAAATCTGTCAAGTTAAATTCCACGAAATTGGAAGTAACTTTTAGAGCTACTTCATGATAGGAGAAATAAGATAAAAGGAAAATTTTCCAAGGGAACTAAATGTCTTTTAATGTAAATTAGCAAAATACCACCGTACAAGAGAGAAAAAAAACACAAACTAATTTTGACACTTAAGCATCATCTTCAAGAGAAGAAGCATCCAAAGATATACATCACTGAAACAAAAACAAAACAGAATGGGTAGGAGTAAGAAAAGAAGAGGAAGGGATGAAGGAATTCATATGATAGGCGTGTCAATGAACTGGCTTTAGAAGAAAGGCTCACATGTTAGAAATCTGACCCATAGTAAACAAGTTAAGTAGTCATTTGAGTCATCATTCCTTTCTTTTATAACATTTTCCTTGCTATTTCAGTTTATTTCCATTACTAATGCAATGTCATACATATTTAGAAAGGATTAAGTGATACTGGAGGAGTACATATATGTTTTCAATAAACTAAGCATGGATAAATTGTAAAAGCATAGGCTCTATGAACTGTGTTAGGAATAAGAATTAAAATGATCTCCATAGCAAAGGAAAAAGGCATGTCAAAGAATTATTATCAGTTTCACATAAATCTGCTGCTGTGTTTTAGGAAAGAATGCATTGCCTGTGGGAACCAATAGCTGCTAATCCAATCTCAATGAGAACAATAGCTTGGACATCCATGAGATACAGGTTTTCATAATTTGTTGTACTACTAAATCCAAATTTTGGGTCAACAGATTTTATTTAAAATTTAATTCTTATTTTAATACTAAACATTGTTTTTATATAATTTACAGTTTTAAAAATCTAAAATGTTGTGAACATTTCCAGATTTTTAATCAAAATTTCATATGCCAAGCTCAAACAATCATCCACAGATTTTTCTGTTTAATGTTAATTTTATATTTACCTGTGAGATCTCCATCTTTTACTGCTGCCATCCTCTAAATCTCTTTCCAATGCACTGGCATTGTTTGAGCACTGATGGAAGGGTTCAAAGTGATCAAAAATAAGTTGAGGTTACCCTTGAGGAAAAAGAAGCCTGAGACCAAATCTACAGAAAGAAGAACTCCTAGCCCTAGAAAAACTGCAAAAGAATAAAGAAAACCTATTGATCCTCCTAGCTGACAAGAGGAATTCAATAACTATTATACAACCAGAAATGAATCACAAGTAGATCATGGATATTTAAGGTTCCAATGCTACCAAATATTAGAATGAGATTCCAAAGTTTCTAAAGTAAGAAAGATAGAAGCGCTGCTAAAGGAACTATACCAACCATCAGGATAGTGTGTAAATTTTGCTTGACAGAATGTGCAAAAATAATGTGTAATTACACACAGTTTGATCGTAAATTATCTGTGATATACAAAGCAAAAGCAATGCTGTTTCATTGGAAAAGCTAGAGTACATGAGAAATGCAGAGGTCAGGACTCTGATGTTGTACCAAATTGCATAACACTGATGTTCTGGTGAACTGATAGGAAACATGACAACTATAGGGGAGACTCAGAAGAGAGAAATATCCTCATTCTTGAGAAGATATGCTGAAGGAGATGGTTGATCCAGGGGCAGGTTATCTATATAGGATATGTTTGCTCAACCATACATCTTTCTTGCTAAAGTCTTATCAAATGAGGAGGAGGAGAGAGTGTGAATAGATGAATTAAGATGAGGGTGATTAAGCCGGCAGATAGTCCTTCTGTGTTTTATCTTGTGGAGACACAGAGAAAAGACAGAAAAATAACCAAGATGCTTGCCAATTAAATGCTGTCACCACAGCTGACAAAGATTTTCAAATGCATGTCAGTGAGATAATTTAGATATTTGGAGGTAAAGATATTCGTAACAATTAATTTAAGCGGGTCCTATAATATAATCCCATTGTACCCTGATAACTGTAAGTATACAGCATTTAGAGTGGGCTCATGCAGCTATCAGTTCAAGTGGGTACTGTTTGGCCTTAAGTAGTGAGGCAGTTTTAGTAATTTGGTATTTCCTAATTTTCAACTGGAATTACCACATCCTTTAATAAGATATCACTGTCAAAATATAAACAGGAGACTATGTACAGAAAATACCATGGAGGGTAATGTATAAGTGGTGAAAGAAGATTAAAACTTAGATGGAGCTTGGGTAATAAACTGATAATAAGACAAAATTATGAAGTAAAAATTTGATGCCAAACTGACAGAGTAGTCTAATATTGCCAGAAGAATGATGGAAAAAATATAGCTTCAGTATACAGCACAAGACGGATGACAACATGGGCCACTATTCAAAAGCATAGTACTCTGGCAGCATCCATTGAATTGGAATGGGTAAAATATGTAAAGGATATGCAAGTAATGAAAAATAAACTAATGAGGAAAAAGGACTAGTTTATTGCATATTTTTTTGCCCACAAGAGAAGAACACATCTTTGCTTATACACATACTGAGAAGGTCCCCTCTTCTGTTTACTTTCTCTGCAAACTTTCCCTTCAGTGTGCTGGAGTTGAAGAAAGATATCTTTTTCTTTCTTTTTGTGAGATTCTGCTGCAAAAAGGATAAAATAAATAGCATTTGAGTACAACATATTCTACAACTTATTCCCGTATTATCAAAGAAAAAACTGTGCAAATTCATTTTAATCAACAATTTTATTTTCAGACAAAGGTTTTATACACAATCCCTTACACATGATATTGAAGGTTTTTTTAAGAATATACTCGTAGTATGCATTTTTATTGAGATTCTGGTTGTAAAACCTTTCTACTGATCAGGGATCATAGTCAACAAACTCATTAAAAAGAAAAAATATCTACCATATTTGACATATACACTCAAGGAATTAAGCTCTTCAATACCACAGGGAGAGGGGAAACTTCTTAGTATATAAAGTTTCCCCTCTCTAAAGTAGCATTGAAATGCTCAATTGAAAGTCTCCTCTCTCTCTGTAGAATGGAAATGCTAAGAAAATGTTAAATGCAATGCAAGGAGTGAAATGCTAAAATCCTTGAGTGCATCTGTCTAATATGGTAGATATTTTTTTTCTTTTTAATGAGTTTGTCGACTTTCCCCTGGCAGCCCAAACAAGACATACCTGAATGATATGGTTTGATTTTTTCAGTCAAATGCTATCTTCTTTGATTCTGTAGTCTTTCTGCCAAAATGCTAACTTCATCATTATGTAATATTAATGTTTAGATCATGTTTCTCTGCGCCTGTGATGTGGAATGGAAATAACCTACACCTCCACCATACACATCATCAACAATGCATAGTGGAGGGGTAAGTGATTTCCATGTACTTATCTATGTAATTGATAGAAGACTTCCTGTAAAAGAAATGATGGCCTATTATCACCATTATAAATGTTTTCCATCCTCTGAGATATCTGAATTATATCGTGTAATAGATATTGTCATACAGAACTTCAAGTTGAATCATTCACCGTTTTAGTACTTTCAGTTTCTTGACTTGATCATCACTTTCTTTGAAATGAATGGTTTCCTTGCATTCAAATAGTAAAATTGATCAACTTGAAAAATCAATATGGGACTGCATGTAGTTATTTTGATAAATGTTAAGGGATTCACTGGTTTTTTATTGTTAATGGAATTAGGTTGAAAATATTGGCACTCTCAGGGTACAGAGGAAATTTTCACTGTCTCACTATTACTTCGGTACCTGTTTCCTGATAATACATTTAATTATATAAACTTGACTATTAAAGAAGCTGAGAGAATTTATCAGAAGAAGTTTAAGATGAATGAAATTTTTCACATTTTTCAACTTTGGGTAACATCCTCATAACCCTATCATAATGAGTATCATCACTTTTAAGTGGCTGCATTCAAATAAAAGCTCTTATTCTCTACACAATATTTTGAAATGTGAAAGTGTATTTTAGGAGAGGATTTACTCAAGAATCCACAAACTATTCATCTTCCCATAAAAGTAAAAACATTAAAGACAGCATGTCCTGTTTATCCCATAAGAGAAAGCTACTCTTATGTGAATCTACCCTTTTGGTTTTCATTTAATTCTGCATACCATAATAGCTGTCTTAACTCTTAGACACTCAAGGTGCTGACATATTGGCTTTGCATCAGATTCTTCTCTAATGACTTATTTTTACCTGTTCTTAAACATTTTAGCTATATTTGTGACAGACCAATCGTTTTGCATATATCAACAAGCACCAAAAGATTATTGGATTTATTACAAAAGTGGAGAATTGCTAATATAGCAAAGATGAAGGCATTAAACGGAAAATGGGTAAGAATGACTTTACGCAAGATGGTGCGCACCCAGGAAAAATCCCAAGGAAGAATGGACTTGAAAAAAGTCTGACGGGACCGGGACTCTATCCCGGCAGAACATTTCTCCAAGCCATTCGGGATACTTTGTGGGCAAAGGACGTTGCGAGTTCGTCCGCATGGCGGCATCGTTCGCGTCTAGCTTCATTGAAGTAACGGCCACACAAAGAGATGGAAAGGAAACCCCCTACTGGTAGTAAACAAACGGAAAATGGGTAAGAATGACTTTACGCAAGATGATGCGCACCCAGGAAAAATCCCAAGGAAGATTGGACTTGAAAAAAGTCTGACGGGACCGGGAATCGAACCCGGGTCTCCCAGTGGCATTGGAGAAATGTTCTGCCGGGATAGCTTAACGGACAGAGCACCCGACCGGCAATTGGGAGACCCGGGTTCGATTCCCGGTCCCGTCAGAATTTTTTCAAGTCCATTCTTCCTTGGGATGAAGGCTGGGTGCGCACCATCTTGCGCAAAGTCACCCTTACCCGTTTTCCT
>APVN02035476.1:0-15350 GCA_000376725.2 Ladona fulva
GTTATATAGTAGTAGTAGGTAGTATTGTTAAAAGTGCTTCGACAGCTTAGGTCATTTCGCACGTAGGCCCCCACCGGGAATCGAACCCGGTATCGCTTTCACCGAAGTCGAACGCGTTGCCCACTTGGCTATCCGAGAGCCCCTTTTAAGTTATATATAAGTTTTTATGCCGCATAAAATAAATGCATTATCTAACCTTAAAATGTTGTGGTCATAATGATTCCATCTTATGGATAAAATGATTATGGATACAATCATCCCTGAAAGATAGATTAAAATTAGCTCATAAATGTGAAAAATTACAGCATTTTCAGATGTATTCATGCCGAATCACAACGAAATTTATTTCCGTTATTAAGTTTAATTTTAATATATCTTAATCCATGATTATACTTATACTCGATAAAAATTAATCCGGTGAATTTATTGGTAAAATTAGGATTTATTCTACTTTATTAACAATTAAAAAAAAACGATTTGTAATAAATACTTAAATCATAGTCACTATGACTATTTTTAGAGTTTCGTTCCTTTTCTTGTATATATTACTAAAACCTCCAAGTATGGGATTCTTAGCGCAGTTTAGCATTCTATTTCTTTAAATTCCAATCAGGTTTAGCGAAGATTACCTTGAACTTATTTTTCCGCGGTCTATGTTTCGTTGGTTTACGTCAAATAGGGCGGAAGTACACTCCGCAACCTTTCGGAATAGCATCGCTAATAGAATCTGTCCAACTTCCGGCTTCCTTATTCTCAGTGGCTATCGAAAAACACTTGAGGGGACATTGGGATGGAGCCCTGAATGCCCACCCTCGGAAATCCTCATCTCAATCTTCTCTTCAGCAGACCGAGGTCACTGAGCCGAATACGAATCGTCCACTTTTGGGCGAAGGACGGAACACTGCCGAAAATTTTACGCTAGATTGAGGTTTTGTCTACCCAATGACGCATCGATCCATTTTTTGTCTCTTTCACATTCCAACGGTAGAAGGAATGGGAATAGAACGGACGCGAAATAATGGCAAGGTGTTTTCTGAATCCAAAACAAAGAATTGTTGACAAGAAATGTATAAACTACACTCCACTACTGGAGAAAATATTTCCGAGTATCTATTCAAGACTCTCCATTACCAATAATGAAGATTTTATCACTATAATTAAATGTATCAGTCACTGAAGTATCTATGAAACTGATTTATTCCAGTTTTATCATCTGTTTATTGGAAGATTAACTGAACTTGCCGATAGATTCCAATGTTAAATTTAAATGATAAATTAGGACTTCTATATAGTTTACGAGTTTGTGACTTTTTGAAAAACAAGAAAGACATTTAAACTGTATTGTAGCGGATAATATGAATATTATGATAAGTATGATGCATAATACTGTACTAAAAATTCCATATAAACTTAAGTATTACATTAAAATAATATTATTGAACCTAAAATAACTAACGAAAGATATGTTACTTAACTAAATAACTAACTAATTATTACGAAATACCGACAAATAATGCCAATCAATTCATATAATCATGAACGGGTAAGTTGACTCATTTCATCTCGTATGATTTGAGTAAGTGGTAGGGTGGTGAGTGGTTAATCTTACGTCAAACTAATTTCTGAGTTTAGGAAGAAGTTTACTGATGTAAAATAATTCTCTAAAATGTGTCATTACTGTAGATAAATTGCAAGAATGTCATAATGAACAATATGGAGATGTTTTAGGTACAGAAATTATCGTAATAGTGCATGCAATCATTCATAAGACTATACGATCGATGATTTCAATTTCCTCTGCTCCATTTCAGATAGAAAAATATATGCGAAGTGTGTAATGGTTTTAATGAAAACGGTTGCCAATAGAAACGCGACTAATTGCTTCCCATGGCTTCGACGAGATTTGAACCGGTGACCTTAAAATTCACGACACCTCATTCCTCTTTCGAGGCCGTCGCGTTATGCGTAACCAGGCGACGAACGGTATTTCATTGAGAGTGAGAAAAAAAATTCCATGAAGACAAAACTTAAGCAGGTGAATTTTTTATGTAGTTTGAATATTTCCGCGCTATTACTGACTGTACTTTATTCATTACTATCGATTGCAATCGTTCCGTTGAGTAATTTAGGACAAATATCCTGCATAAATTAATCATTTATCCTCCTCCTATACTATTAGCTAGATTATCACCATCAGCCAGTTTCAATACGACATAGGATTTAGGCCACCCAAGTGTTTTCCAATTATCTCTATTTTGAGCTTCTCGTTGCCATGTTACCCTTAAGTACTTGATTATGTCTCTGTTCCACTTTTATTTTGGTCGTCTTCTTCGCCTCTCCACATCTCATGGTGTCCAGTTGAGGACTGCTGATGTCCAGCGGTTGTCGTTTCTTCTTGCCGCGTTTCCATCCATCAGCGATCTATGACGTCTATCACTCCTGTCATCATCCTCACCCAGGTGTTGCGTTTCCTGTTTCTTCTGGTGATCCTAAGCATACACTGTTCCATACTTCTTCGCGTAGTCTGGAGTCGCTTGGTTATTGCCACGTTTTGTACCCAAGTATTGCTTCCATAGATCAAGACTGGTAAAATGCATTGGTTGAAGATCATCTTCTAGACCATTGCTATTTTTCACTTAAGAATGTACTAGTTCCTTCCGAAGGACACCATCCAAGTTTAATTCTTCTGTTTACTTCAGTATTCTCTCCTGTTGTTACTGGCAGGTGAATTATTAGCTACATATTATGTTAAAAAAATCATGCATACTTTTGTTCCTCGTAAACAGAAAATGTAAGACGATAAAAATAAAGACCAAATAGCATAAGAATTTCCCCGCGTGTAAAATTAACTCCGGGAAGCAGGCTGAGAGACTTCAATCGCTGCAATAATATAATCCTATAACCATTTCGTGAATGAAAGCTATCGAGCTACTAAACAAAACAAATTAATAAAGTGTTCCAGACTCAACGATCTTTCTCACGAACGAGGGTATGCATTAAATGTAGCAAATTCATCCATAGAACAATAATTGTCAATACCGTAAATCAAATAGCTTTACATTATACTTTCAAAATGGATTAGATTCTAAATGCAAGATTACTCTTAAGAATAACCTTCTAATCAAATTTTTACGCTGTGGTTCTTTATAGAATTCCACCCAAATTACATACTTAGCTTTCCGTACAATTATATACCAGCAGATTATCTATTAAAATCTTGACCGATAAAGGCATGATACCTATGCATCAGTATTTTTTATTGTAATGTTCAGTCTTGCCAAAATTTTCATTTAAAACCTCAAGAAAAATAAGGGGAAATATAATGGATCGCTAAGTAATATTTTGAAACAATCGCACAATGGCATAAATATTTCTTATTTAGCATATTGTTGAATGAGTATGTATCTCCATGTAATTCTCAGAAATATTCATTTAAAAGAAAACACCAGGACCACTATGGCGGGGTTCGTCGCTATAAATAAATAGAATTTAAGAGAAACGGGAGCAACTATTTCAATTGGCATGGATCACAAAATACGGGCAACTTTCAACCCGACCGACGCTCGATTCCGACATTAAGCAACAACACAAACAATGAAATTATACCACCAAAAATATCGATACAATACGGACGTAAACATTCCCGCTACATTATAAGTTTAAAAGGAAAAAACATGAGACTAATTGATGACAGAATAACTTAGTAAAGCTAGTAAATTTAAAAGTTCGAGAGAAATTCCAGAAAATCTCCTTATTTAGGAAATTTTCATTCTCGCTACATAGACTGCTTTCATATTTCCCTAATGATTCCCTTAATGTGAAAAAGGGAACTGTTCTATCCCACCCCCAGAGAGTTGAAATCAGCTGAATGATAGGATAAGGTCATTTTTTTGATCATCTTGTTTGTAATAGAAAAACTACTATACCAACCAACTCAAACCCCCAGAAATAGACTTGTAGTTCAATTAATAGTACCATAAAGATCACAAGAAATAAGATATGGTAGAAGGTTATAAGAGGCATCATCTCAGCTCAGAGCCTGAGCGAGCCATCAGACATAACAAGGAGGTATTAGTAAGCATTTTTCCGTTAGGAAGGTGGTTGATGAGATGGATCAAGATTGGGCCTACGGTCCGCCACCGTTTCGACCTCATCCACTGCCTCAGGGTTGCCGTCAACCCCAACGACCACGCCCTAGGTCACCCCCACCCTCTCGTCTTCTCCGCCCCACGAAGCGGCCTTGCCCCCCTCCCACCACTACGACACACGCCCTATCTCAAGGCGACCGGGTCCCCAAATGGTTTCCAGCCTCCCCGCACCCATACGTCAGTCTCCGGTATAAAGGCGCGTGGAAGGATCTCCAAGGTACACTTCCATCTCCGATCTCCATCCTCAAGCTTTTTGCAGTAGCCAGCCCGCCACAGCCGTCCAACATGTACAAGACTGTAAGTTGAAGGGACTACGAGCAGTTCCAAAAATAGGATATTCGGAATATCGGGGGATATTGCCTTTTGTCGCTTCAGTGACCTCTTCCGCGGAGGATTCGCTTAGTTTCCATCTAAATAATCCGTATTTTGATGAGTTCTTTGATTCCATCGTAACTAAGTTTTTTTCAAAACATCAAGTATTCAACCGTTCAAATTTTCCAACGGAAATTTAAGATTTCCAATCGGCTTTTCGGTATCAATCCGCAGAGCAATTCAATTTACAATATATCTGTAGAAAACGAAACTCGTCCAAATAACTTCACAGATTGCTAAATTTAAAGTTGGCGGAAAGGAGTTATTGAGGCAATGGATTTTAACTGATTTCTCATTGGATTGTGCCCTCTTCGTATATATCGCTAAAATAAAATTTTGTTTTCATTTTTACTTCATTTGGGATCGCCGAGAACAGAGTAAAAATAACTCTCCCATTTTTTAATTGATACAAAAAAATAACTGAATAAAATGCCAATTAAAATAATTAAGTTGCATCGAAAAATGAAAAATCGGGTCGTCATCTTCCTGAACATGGCAAATTTTTATTCGGACGCGCAATATGACTGAAAGTCCTTAGGGAAGTCTTTTAAACTAATTACGAGACTACCGTCTGCAAACGAAATCTACTTCGGCAACATCCAAAACCTTTTTATTTGCTGATTTGAAATTAGGTCTTTCTTGAAAACAGCAATTACCCCTTCGTCTTTGTCTGAAGACCGCACAAGGTCACTCGTGAACGAACGTGACTGAGTAAACAAAAGATTTCCAAACAGCAGGTGCGGAGATCTTTACGCGGAAGAATCCCTTTAGAATATCGATCAATTTCTAAGATTTTAACGGGAAGATTTTCTCTCGTTTAGAATAGAATAATTTAACACGAGTATTTCATGTTGGGAATTCCTCCTAAAAACTAAGAATTTATTACTACGGTGTTATTTATTGATCGACGAAAATTCCTAATAGAACCAATGTCAGGATAATGTATGAGATCATAGTTAGGATTACTTGTAGAAATGAAATCTGGTCAAAAAAAAGGAAATACCTTAAGCCTTTATCTACGCTTCTGCTGCGAATCTACTACAATCCCACTCGTAATAAAAAATCTTCCTTTTTGGTCCAACCTAAAATCGAGGGAACTTTTCGAGGTTACATTTAAAACTAATTTTTCAATTTTTGGCGATGACATGGAACTATTATTCCCAGCTGCAGTAAAATAAAACCCACCCGGTTACGACAACTCAAATAGGACTTTCTCTTGGTCCACTTTCACTTTCATTGCCCACCTTTCATCTCCTCGATCTCCTTTCTTCCTTCCGACCCAATTTCCGTGTGAAGCGGACGAACCGCAAACGGTCGATCGTAATTTAAACTTCACCTTGACTCTTATATTAATCGCGTCCTTCGACTTCCTTATTCGGTCGCGGGCACCAACCCGAAAATGCAATGGCGTCGTTCCCCTATATTCTATCTCAGTATTGCACAGAATTGATACGAACTGATTAAATGGAATAAAATCTTTTTCACTCCAACACTGCTTCTGTGCTTCTATTAATCGTGCATTAATTCATCTTCTTGTAAATTCCCTACACCTCTGTGCCATTATCGTCTGTCTTCAATTACCTCCGAAACGATTATTTCCTAAAATTTTACTCCCGGAAAAGATCTATTTCTTTGTTTTTCACACTAAAGCGTGG
This sequence comes from Ladona fulva, assembly GCA_000376725.2. Taxonomy (NCBI): domain Eukaryota; kingdom Metazoa; phylum Arthropoda; class Insecta; order Odonata; family Libellulidae; genus Ladona; species Ladona fulva. The sequence continues at coordinate 6,176 of APVN02035476.1, forward strand.
TAGCCTCTACAGTAAATTTTCTTCTCCGGTGATTTCCTTATTTTAAAAGCAATTTTCTCATTAAGATGCACTATGATTTCCGTATACTTTTCCCTTTATTTTCTTTACGCTTACCTAACCCAACAATTTCCTCAATTATAGGTACTTCTTGTGGCGGTAGTTGCCGTAGGCGCCGCTTTGGCGCAGTACAACCAACCTCGCAACAGCGGGCGTGACGCGGCCATCCTCAGTGAGGCGCGTTATCAAGCAGGAGATGGTGCCTTTGGCGCCGCTTATCTGCAAGAGGATGGAGTGGAGTTCAAGGAAGAGGCAGATACGGACGGAAACCGAAAGGGTTCTTACAGCTACGTTGGTCCTGATGGACAACGCCGCACCGTCCACTACACCGCTGGAAAGCACGGTTTCGTCGCCACCGGTGATCATCTGCCCAGAGCCCCTCCCGCACCCGTTCCAGTAGCTCCCCAGCCCCAGTACCAGCCTCAGCCCCAGTACAACCCTGCTCCCCAGCAATACAGTGCCCCCGCTCACCAACAGCACTACAACCCTGCCCCTCAGCACTACCATCAGCCCGCTCCTCAGTACCACCAGCATGCTGCTCCCCAGCAGAGGTACTACGAGGAGCCCACCACCCAGCCCCCTCACCGCTTTTACCCTCCTGGCAAGCTCAGCCTGAGCAGGACTCCTGGCGGCTACAGCTACACTTTCAACAAGGAATGAAAGAGAGACGAGGGTCTTTTTTTCGTTAGTCATCTGGCCTAACCCACCATTTTGCTTATTATTAAGCAAGCCATTGTAATTTATATTTTAAATAATAAAATACAATCTCTCTGTGCGGGAAAATTTTTGTTTTTATTCTATTCTGTAAACAATTGGTCATAAATTTATTGCACCGCTATAAACGCCGCCTGCATCGAACCGTTGCATAAAAGCGCAGCTACTGTCAGACTAACTTCGCTGAAGAAGCGACGTGGCACTAGCTGACGTAAGATTAGGTAAAATGATGAGTTTTATATTTGAGCAAAAATAACGTAATGTACCTACGCCTCAAAAATGATCAAAAGTTCAAGCAAATTTCAGTAAAATGTCGGATTTAGCAACAAAGTATGATTTTTCGTGAAAACAGGCTAATTGTCAACTCTCACATACCTATACAAGAAACTTGCACGCATGATGATCAATGAAGGTCGTATGCTTCATAACTTCCTCCATGTCGAAACGAAATTCGGAGAGATAGTTCTCAGCTGTATGATTAGGAATTAAATGAAATCGTGAAAGTTTCAGAGGCGTATCCATAATTTTTACTAAGGGGCTCGCCTTGAAAACTAACATTATGGACTCGCAACAATTCAAGCTGTCAATTGAAATTAATGCTTCTTATCATAAAAGGCTGAACTTATACGGAAATGGTGTAAATTTTCCATAAATTTAATCAGAAGACCATGACCATAGGTTATTAAGGAGGTATTTGTATATACATATGGGGAGATATAGCCCATCAGTGACCTCTATAGGAGCGCAATTCCTTCGCATACGTCTTTGAAAGATACTGTTAAATTCTGATTCTAACGGACAAATCACAGAAAGCTTTGACAGTAAATAATAAATATTTTCCCAAGGATAACGGCACAGGTTTCAGAAAATTTAATCACTCAAAATTTAATCCAAATACATACAGGAAAGTGATTAATTATTATTTTTTACAAACACTTAAAATGTGATGTACTAAATTAAAACTGTAACTGTAATTCGTCAAATTTTCCGAGTGTTTTCAAGCTGAGGACTTCCTTCCAGGAATTCCCCCCGAAGACGAACCATTAGTATGCTTTCAACAAAACGAGTCGAAGTTAGATTTATCTATCCATCAGGAAATAAATGGAATCACAGTCTACAAGAAACAGATGCTTGATCAGAGTTAACATGATTTCCTTGTATCCTTCGATGTGAAAAGCACAACGTCGTGAATAACGTCCCTGAACTTTTCTATAACTATCTCTGTTCTTGGTCACGAGCACAGAAACCATTAATCTTCGTTCGAAAACAACTGAAAATGCTTTGGGAAACGCTGAAAAGGAAGAAATTCTGGGTATTTCTTAACCTCTACGGTTAACGGCACACCACTCGAGAAATTCGGTAGGATACTCGAGCAGTGATATGCTATTCATAGCAAGATATAACTGTGCAGAAATCGTATTACTGAACTTTTATATGCAAACAGTTAATTAGACAGATTTATACTATCGCCGTGATCCAGATCACAAAGCTCCGGAACGTGCGACTAATGGGGTCATGGTCAACTGCGAGTGATCCATCGAGGAGGAAAGTCTGATTGATTGAGATGCTGGGAGTTCCAGTTCCGATTTCTGGAAATACCGCAATCAGGTATCACTTGAAACAAATTGTTTCCTTAAATCTCACTGACAATGTTAAGAGAAAAACTCTCCATTATCCGCGCATGACTTTTCACTCTTCGTCGATATTTTTCGCGATCTTTTTGAAAGACTCAAAAACAAAAAACGCAGAAATATTTTCGCGTTCTAACACAAACAGGAGTTAAGTAAGACCATTTATATGAGCATTGTGGATACGAATACAATTACGTTATCGCTGCTAAGATCCCCGCTTGGGGGAAGTAAAGTCTTAATAAGTCCATGAAAAAATCGGAAATAACGAATTATGGGCGTAAATAATAATAAATTATTTCCGTAAATTATGAACATCTTATCTTATTAATAAGGTTGAAAGTTTCTTTTTATGTGGATTTTCGCATCGAGAAACTCGAGAACCAGAAGATGCAAACCTTTCAAACTTTAAAGATAATTAAAGGTCCTCCATGAGCAGTTAGGCCACATTATATTTGCCTAAAGGTCTCCGGTTCGACCCCTAAATTGTAAAATTGTCATCATAAGAAATACATATAAAGTTTAATTTTATNTGAACATCTTATCTTATTAATAAGGTTGAAAGTTTCTTTTTATGTGGATTTTCGCATCGAGAAACTCGAGAACCAGAAGATGCAAACCTTTCAAACTTTAAAGATAATTAAAGGTCCTCCATGAGCAGTTAGGCCACATTATATTTGCCTAAAGGTCTCCGGTTCGACCCCTAAATTGTAAAATTGTCATCATAAGAAATACATATAAAGTTTAATTTTATCGTTTGCCGGCTTTACTTCTTTCGCAAAAATAAATTAGAAAAAATAGTCCAACAAAATCAAAACAAAACCAAAAGAATGAAAATTCGACAAATATATTTATTTTAGTCGTGTAATATTGCTTTCTATTCAAAATTTCAAGATTTTTGATAAAATACACGAATATTTATTTGTTTTTTGTAATTTGCTTTTTCACCATCAAGGATACAAGAAAACAAGATATTCATCAGTGCAAAGACAAAATGGAACATTTATGAGAACGCTATTTATTTGAACGCTAGAGTTAACGTGTGGATTTATATCGGTGATCTTTTTTGAGGACTTCTTTTGGTCAGTTTCTGCCTCTTTGTTTTATACTATAAGTTTAAATCCTTCATTATCATACTCCAAATACACATTCATAGTGAACGCTTGTCCATCAACGTGATGCTATAAACGATGAAACGACAAAAGTGCTCTTCGTTGTGTAAATAGTGTTTACTCCATCTTATTAGTTACATTAACTATTTAATGCTATCCTGAGACTTCACTAAGTCTCAATTTGTTTTGCATTTCTCAATTTTTATTTCCCCGTTGAGAATCAACGGGAGGTTCCGCAAGTAAGAAATAAAAGTGAAAGTTTGGATTATGTGTTTTCAGATTATACGTCCATCCTAACCCCATCATTAGCCCGGATAATCGAGACTTCACTAAATTAAATCATTCCTCCTGATAAAGTGCTGTTTAAATTTCTCGTAAAAATATCCGTTTTCGCAAACAAGATAAAAATGACAAATTTTCCTCATATTTTGCAAGGATACTTTCTCCTAATAATTACATAAAACCTGCGTAAATATTTTTTTGTTATTTGCGATCGTTCGTTGGTGTTATTCTTTTCCGGCATATTTTTATTTAAGATTAATATTATCAAGGAGCTGCAATGTTATATATATTAAACAATAAACGTAACAATTTTATTTAATCTTCTTATTGCTGCAGTTTTTGAACAAGTATCTTTAGAAAACAGAATTCTCATATTCATTTCAATTCACGTCATTTTACTTCATATTCCAAAATTAAGCATTTCAGAACACAGAGAAATGAAAATAAAATATGTTCCAAGCATACAAACTTACTTCATCCATAACTGAGTGAACAGGCGTAAAGAAGCGTCTCCTTTGTTCTTTGCTGTCATCCTGCAAGTAAATGAGTATCTATTTTTGTGATCTCTGGTGTTCAAGAATCTCTAAGAAAACTATACATATATATTGGCTACACCTTCAATAGTTAAATATCAGCTCGACTCTCTCAAGCTCAATACGTATATCAGTGAACATTCTTAACTTTATTCAAATCATTCAGATAAATTAATTCTAAAGACAATCTCTTCTTACGATGGAAATGCCATTTAAGTCCTTCTTTTCCTTTTCCTTTCCTGCTGGATAAGTTTGCACAATCACCATCATAATCAAATTTCTGAGAATAAATAATCCTGGGTGTATTTACTTTGACTAACAAATCGAATCCTTGCTGCTATAGGTATATATTTTTTTCAAATAACACCGCAAAACGTATACGGTAATCACACGAACTAATTATAGACAATCTTTCCATCCATTTCCTTCACTTCCATACATTTCATTATTCATCCCCTCAAGAAAAGTTACACACCGTTCCGAACGTATCTTCGAAAACACTTCGAGGATTTTTTTTCTACAGAATCGCCACCGATAGCATCTCAGAGAAGATTAATTAATGGTCCGCATAATCAATTGAAAATAAATTTAAAAGACACCTTGATTCCAGGGACAACTAAATCTTGGGTATCTTAGAGGGAACCTCTCTCTTATCTCGGCTTCTTACACCTGGAACACGGAAAAATTAAAAAAAAAACAGAGAACATAGAAAAGCAACTAAATACTGATGATGCTGATTCGTTTCAAAAGAATGCCTCTGTCATCTTATTGCTGGAATGATGCGTGATAAAAAACATTTGACCTTGGGCGGGTATTTTATCAGACGGCAAATCGACGGCATCCGGGTCCTCTGACCAAAAGGTAATACCGTTATGAAAGGTAGTTTTAAGGGAATTTTTCTTAATGCAGCGCATCTTTAATAATTCACCTCAGTGAGAACACATCATAGGCTACTCCTCATTTTCATTTTTGGAAGTCCAGATTCAAGAAGGAAAATGCGCTAAGATTTTCTTTTTAAGAGAAAGAAAATACGGAACAGAAGCGACAGAACTCCTCTAACATTATTAACTTACGGCTTTATATTATAGAGCAAATATATCAATGCAATACTTTACCGAATTGTTTCCATCTAAAGAACTGAAAAAGTTTATTTTTCCCGACTAATAAGAACATGAAAGCCTCAATACGATATCTATTTATCGTAAAATATTAAAAGGTGGACCTCGCATCGAATTTTAAAATTCAGATAAAACCGTCCTCTCTCCAAGGATGAAATTGTATCTTTGTATCTTCATAACAGCAGATACGTTTCAACAGTTTTCCAAATTTGTGTAAGAAATCTAATGCAATTTACTTGAGTGAGACACTGAAGTACCTACTGACATTCTTAGAAAAAGAAATGGAATTTAAAGAAAGGAGATTACAAATGCTGAACAGAATAGTAGTAAAGAGTAAAACTTGCTGAATATACTTGATAATCGTAAGAAATAGGTTGAAACACAGCTGTTTATGAATTAGAGGTTTGAAAACACTCCGTAATACGTCTTTCGGCAAGCGGAACTCGCGCTCAGAGACAAACGGGAAGCTCCGATTACCGATTTCTGGGAAGGCTCAATGATCATTTCAGAGACAAAGCCTCCTCCTCAGGGGGTCTCCACAAAGGAAGTGAAGTCACTGCCTTTGTGGAGACCCCCTGAGGATGGCGGCTTAATCTCCTAAATGATCATTGGGCCTTCCCAGAAATCGGTAATCGGAACTTCCCGTGTCTTTGAGCGCGAGTTCCGCTTGCCAAAATACAGCTTACGGAGTGGTTTTAAAACTCTAATACTTTATAATCCACCTTAAAAAAACTTAATTCTTTGAAATTCAAGAAAAACGTAAAGAATAAAATCTACTATTCCAACTATATTGTGAGCTGGCTGCCTCTGTGAGGACCTCGAGCGGCAGGTTGTGCCACTAAATGTGGAGACTGTCTGCTCACAAAGCATTCCCTTAACAGTGTGAGATATTTTATATTTCACGCTTGTTATTCCTTTGGGATTTTCGTAGGTTTTACAACTTACTAAGTTACCTTCCTTTCCTTTATCCTTATAATAGGATCATTGTGATTGATTCTGAAGATGGTTAATTTTCTGTTGCAAGCTCTTTATCAGCCATTACTAAAGCAGGTGTATTAATTTTAAAGGCTAGTATTGGCAGACAATGTTGCTTTAAAAATGAATTTGAAATTTTAAGTCAAAAAAACATAATGCAATCAGAATAAGTGTTGAAAAACAAGATTTGTAAATTTAACAAAGAATTTAAGCCACATCATTTTAATTTCAAATAACGTTACACAGTGCATCTGAAAACTAAAGTCATTATTTGAGCCTATAATTTACTCAGAGGCATGAAAGATAAATGGCGATTTTTCAACATCAGCATATTTCCATATTTTCAGGTGGATACAGCACAGATGATTGAGAGAATATAAACAGATTGTGAAAATGCTGGGGCCCTACATATAATGGATATTGAATATAAGGAGGGCAGTGGAATTACAATTAAAATGCCTTTTAAACAGCAGAGAAGAATTATTTTCTTTATCATTCACACAAAGATATATATTTTCAGAATACACTACTCTGAGCACCATATGAAAATACCTGGAAGCTTTTGAAAGAATATTATTATGCCAAAAACAGAATCCTTAGAACTTTCTGAAAAGCGTGTTATCTGTATAGTACTGAGAGGAATGAAATTTTTAAATTGGTATACAGTTTTTCATAAAATACAGTACAATACTTGGAGCTAATGGTCATGGACAATATTTTTCTCAATAAAGGAGGAAAATTCAACTATTACAATTACAAATAGTACCTTAAACCATTAAAAACTGCTGAGAATTCCAAGAGACAAGGTATAAAAACACCCTCAGGTACCATAATACACATAAATATTTGAGATTTCACATGTAAAGTAATCAAGGACTCATTAATATAAGTACCTTGTCTTTGGCCATGGTACTTTCAGAAAATGGTTGACTTTCACAGAAGTAGTTACTCCTCTATCATTGCTCATCAGGCTGCTATGAACATACTTAGAAAGTTGATTTCCTTGAAAGTATAATAATTCCTCCCTTTTGCTGAATGAGAAATCATAAGGTATGGAAGTTGAGTAACAGTGGAATGGTTAAGAGTGTCAACTTACTATGCCATATGCATTAACAGAAGGAAAACATTTTACTTGCAAAATTCCAAGCAACTTCAAGAAGTATGAATAAAAACCAAGGGAAAAACTTTTACTTTTATTAACAAGGAACTTGTTTCTTTGTAGATCTTTTCCTGGAAAGAGTATGCATAAAGTTTTGCTAAAAATGAAAAGAAAATCCTTCAATTCAGATACATCTAGTCAGCAGCAGACTTAATTGAAAATAAAATTTTATTAGTGGTCATCGCATATATGGTTAATGTACACAAAGTGAAAGTGTATTAACCTCGTTTAATTCTACTTGAAAATGACTTAAACGCCCAGTATCATAATTAAAATGGACTTCAACTAATCTTCACTTTAGGTATGATAATGGTTTGTTAGAGTAAAAGTGAAGATTATAATTAATCTCCATGCAAATCCAACATATATACATAGGAGATTAACTACAATTTCCCTATGACTCTAAAAAACCATTATAATACCAGGCACTAAAGTGAACATTTGTTAAAGAACATTTTAAGTATATATTATAATACTGGACCATAAAGTTTGTTTCAGTTCAAGGAAGACAATGATTAGTGGTTAGCAAGCACTTTGAGTTAACCAGTCAGATATTAAGATGATATGCATACTTCATTACATTAAATGAAAATTTTATTTATTTTTAACATAAATTTCCAATCCAGGGTATCAAAAAAGCATTGTGAGAAGCTATGGATGTAGTAAAGTACAATATCACAAGCTGTACCTAATATTGAAATTGTAATTATACAAGCTGACAATTAGATTAAATTTCCAACAACCAAATTAAGTACCATTAACCTCTAAGGCCAAATACTATTTCCCAACTGCTATTGGTGTAGAGGACTGTACTCATGTAGATACTGAGAAACCTATGTGACATGGAGACTAAGCAAATGATTTAATTCCAGTTCTACTTTTTGCTAAAAGTATTGTCTTTTACCTCCACCTTTTCCTTCTGAGCAAATCCTCTTTTTATATATGGCCTTTTGTCATAATACTAATTCTCAAGTGGGTAGGCCACCCTGAGATACAATCGAGGCAATGAAAAGAGTAATTGGAGACATATAAGAAAAAACTTATAGATGAGAAGCACCAACATGAGAACTGCCCTCTCAGACCAATGGGTTGGTGTACATGGCAGAAAGCAAAGACTGACATAAAGTTAAGTAGCTACAGGCAGAAGCAACCAATTCTACTAAAGGTACTAAAAGTTTGACACACCAGTGTATGTTTTCCTAAGTGAAAATCAATATTCAGAAACACCTAAGGAAGGATTCACCATTTGTAGTAATGAAATCTTCCATTTTTTAATTTGAAAATAAGCCCCTGAAATTTCTTTTCGGCAGATTAAAGATGGTAGAGATTGTTGTACATATTGAAACGAGCAATTAAATGATAGTGTTATTTCTACACTTCAAATTATGAAACAAATGCACACTGTTGCTGGAGTTATGTTATTGTGCAGCGAATGAGCAAAGAGGACTGACACCATCAGATGCTGGCAGACCAATGAGAACATGTTTTCACATAAAGAGAGAGAGAACTAAATGGATAAGCCAAAAATATCCAGCAAACTCTTTGCTGAAGATGAGAAAGGACCACATTATTGCACAGGAATTAAATGATACTCTTA
>APVN02035484.1:0-15216 GCA_000376725.2 Ladona fulva
TAATAGGCACAGGCCTTATTGAGGTCCCCATGTGGATAAGGCCCTAGACTATCGCTTACTACGCGTATTTATAAATCCGCCCCTGGTTGTCAATATACGATGAAAACATTTCGGAATCGTATTCCGGTAGATGGAGATTGAGGAATGGACCCAGCCATATATTCAGGGGCGTAAATTGCGAATCGATTAATTGCACCAGGATCTTTTCTTTGTATTACTAACCCTGGTAAGTCTAACTCACGTGAAGTAGAGATTTTTTAATGTAAATATAAATGGTCTTCATAAATAAATGAAATTGAAATCAGAAAATGAGGAACTTTAGTTGGTTAGCATTCGGTAATCTTTTATGTTATGACGATGAATAACTAACCTACCTCAGTTTCTCGTGGATATTGAAGGAATGAAATTTCCTTAAATTATCCATGGTTTCTCCTAGTTATTAGAGACAAAGAATAGATGTTTATAAGAAAGAAGGCATTCACGGAACTACGGAATGCGTGTTGCGCCTCGCGTTTAATCAAGTTAGAGAATCCGCCCTGACCGCGCTTTCAACTTGCTGCACGCAGAATGCGGCCAACGCACCCTCATAGTTGCATGAATTTGGGATTGATCAAAGAGAGTATCGGCGGAACGATCACAAAGCCTTTGTGCTCAGTCTGTAATCCATATTCCACAATGGAATGCGGAACATTGATTTCACAAGTCGCCCCAAAACGACTGTTTTGGGAAAATTGGGTATTTCATCTTCAAGCTTGAAGGCATGCGATTTTCTGGGAGAAAATAGTTGCTATGATAGAGTTAATTTTTGAAGATGGCATTAAAATTGCTTCCGTAAAAATTCATCGATTTAACGGGATTAAGAGGTGGTGAGATATGGTTAATTAATCTTCTTAATGCCAATGGCCTCATAATCCTCAAATAATTACTTTTTAATAAATTAATTTCCCATCTCCAAACTCAATATGAAATTTCTTTCCGTGTGAATTACTTATATCTAAGGGTATGAAGATAACGACTTTCGAATATATTTCTTAATTTTGTTTCGAAAAATGTATTTATTTAATTAATGAGCGATTACCTAACTACCGAGGAGAAAAATTTGATTCCTTGTCCTAATGCTTTGCACTTCATTTTTTTTGTTTTTCGTGACCACATACGTCTCCTATATTTAACGCATTTTACACAGTAGTTTATAGTGACAAAGCTCAATTAGGTTAGATTTACAATACTGAGTTTCCGTTTGTGGCGTCTATTTTTCAGGCGTGTTGCAGACACCTTCCTTTAACTTATTTTTCCCTTTCCCCTCTTCCTTTTTAATTTTAGTTGCTACTGCGAGTATCTATCGCAGGTTTTTCACGCCTCTCTTCTCGTTGATTTCTTCTGTGGTTTTAATCATTTTCAAAGAGTAGATTTAGGTTTCGCATTGTAATATCAGTAAATACAGCATTATATTCATATTGGGAATTAAATATTTGTTCAAATTGTAACCTAAACGGTATATTCATATCCATATCCTCACTTTACTCATATGATGTAATGATTCATTGGAAGTTGGTACCGGAATATATGAACATTTTTTCGGTATCGGAATCGGGGAAAATTTGATGTTTTTCCGATCACAGAAACGATTAATCGAACATTTTTTTAAATATTGATTTTTCATTTATGGTACACATTATAAATAAATAAACAAACAAATAAATAAATACATACATAAATATAATAACAAACTTACCCATCTCTCTGCAGCATGATAATTTAAAATCCATTGAAATAACATGTATGTCTTAGTTTATTAATCATTGTACTTGACATGAATGAACTCCTGCGCAAACAAATACCGATAATATTTTCTATTATCTTTTTCCATTAAATTACATTTGTAATTTGAAAAATTCAATTCATTTCCTGGACAGTTTTCTCATTTTTCGTGCAATGAGTTGCTCGAAAAGTTCTTTTTTATAGGAGAGTATACTTCGACATTCGCCTGGGATACTTTCTTATATATCCGCTCTGGCAACAACTTTCGTGACTTTGAGTGAGTAAGAAAGTTAACAGTCTCCGAATCTTCACTTATATCTGTAACGACTTATTCATGATACTGTTATGATAATTTTTTACATGGTCAAAGATTGTATACTTTCATATTTTCCATTTTATTTTCCTTTTATACAGTGAATCTGTATTATTATGAAATGTTTAACTTGGAAGAATGTGATAGGTATAGAGTAATGGTGGGGATAAGAGGATAAACTTAGGGCAGCTTCAAAATGTTGTATGTTGTAGGAAAAGTGGTTTTATGGATATTTTTTATTAATGGATAAGTGTTTTTTGTATCAGAGATTCTTAAATTCAGACTTATTGATGAAATTTATGTATTGTCTTCATTTGCCTGATTATGTATTGTGACTGCTGGCTAAGGGAGGCTTTCCTAGGGGTTTTCCTTCCTTCTAGGGTATATGCCAGGAAGATTACAAGTGTTCCCCTCAATTTATGCAATTTTATACTTCATACACTTTTAATAATCATATATGTAATGTAAAATTTTTCGAAATTGTACCCACTGCCACTGGGCACCTATTTGCAGTGATAAATTTGTAATCATAATAATATTTCTTAACACAACGCACTGTCTTCTAATAATTCTCATACTTGTTAGATCGAACATAAAGTTAACCTCGCAAAATTTAAGGTCACGTATTAGATAACCGGCAAGCTCAAGTTTATGTGAGATGTAATTTTAACGGAATTAATGAGAAAAAGAAATGAGAAGAACTTTCCCGTAGCATGCAAGGAAAACATGTCACGTTTTGCAAATCATTTGGAAAAGCCGATATAACAGGCTTGTAGGAAGAAAAAGTGCTTTCATGACTTACTCTGCTGGATCAAAATTATAGCCTTCGAACCCATTCTCATTTTAAGGGTATTAACAAGAACTAGTTAGACATTTAGATGCAACATTTTTCAAATGGCATATAATAAGAGAAAAGTGTTAAAATTTTGGCGGCATCATTCAACGATGAAGTTATTTAATCTTTACTACTTTATATATCTCAAATCATCTCTGTTCAGATGACTTAGAAGTCTATGAGACTACACAAATTCTTTCGCGTACAACAGATTATGTTTCGGAAACAAACATCTGCGCTGGACGCAGTTTTCCTGTTCCCTTTGCGAGCCAGGGCTAGCTCAGGTTTTTTCTGTTCCAAGACGAATTTCAGCTCAAACGAAATTCCAGAAGAACTAAGATCAATCATTCCAAGTAAAATAGTTTTTCAGGAATATTATAACGGAACAACGAACCACAGATCATCTCATATAGATCTAATTTGGCCTAAAAAGTTTTTTTATGATATCGATCCATCCTCCCCCTTCGAGCACTTGTACAAATGATTTTTATAGGGAGTTTTACGATTCTAGATTACCCATCCCCATTAGCATTAAATACATTTTTCTTTTTCGATATTTTACTTTTGACTTATCCTATAAATCCACGTTAACAGTTTAAAATTGAGTATCATGTAGTTTTTAGGTATTATTTTTATCCACGCAATTTAAAGTTTCCGTTTACAATTAATTGCCAGTAACTACCACGAAAATAATTAAAAGACCACTCTAATTCATTTCTAGGGAAATTAATATACCACGCTCTAGGTTTAAGTTATTATTATTATTTTATTCGTGTAGGTTTATATTATTGTCCTGAAAATATCAATTGAGAGCAAAACTTATTATAATTGTGGATAAATTTAAGTAACGCATTATAGATAGATGTGACAGAAACTTAAGCTCAAATCATGAAAATGTAGGAGTAAAAATTACACTTAACATATTCTCACAGGAAATGTTTCAGCACTGATCAGCTATTATTAGGCAATAATCAAATTTTGTCAAAATCTGCCGTATTTAATATATGTGTGGAAATATGTAAAGCGGTGCATTTCAAGTCGCGTGCCTCACTAGTGTGCCACAAAATTTTTGATGGTAGTGTCATTGCAAAACTCGAGTTTTTCTGCATCGTGTTTTCGCTAATGTGAAAAATTTTACAACGAAACTATTGAAGTGTAAGCATTTCAGCAGCTTTATGCCTGAACTATTCTATTTGTGAAATACCGCCTAATTTAATACCCTCAATTAGCTACCACTGATATAAACTCCATTTAGTTAATGCTATCGCACAGAATAAAGATTTAAAAAATATCATGGGAATAAAGTAAATAATGCAAACGATTGGAGATAGCAAAAGATAAGATACGTGTGTATGTAACTGTATGTATATGTCGAAATGAATGTGCACGTATAAAAATTTTTCGTTTGTATTACAATAAAAGAAATTTATTTACATTTGGTGTACTGTAAAAGATACTTTTCATTCCTAGTATACCGAGTGGTAAATTAGGCGGTCACTGATGAAAAGTTTGATTTTTATTCCTACATTTTCCTGTTATTGATTTACAAACATTAAAAGCTTTCCGCTATTGATTCCATTAAGTGAATCCGACATTGGCGGAAAATACCTACCCTCATTACATGATAAAATCAGAGAGAGGATTTCAGGCACCTGAAAATCATTGGGTGATTATAGAAAGACAGTGGATATCCACTCCTTTATGGTTGATCCTCCATGTGATCCTTCTTCATGATACCAGGGGATTTGGTTTGTGATTTTTGAAAGCGGAGGATCATAAATTGCGTATCTTCTTTGGAACGTATGATATCCCAGAAAACCAAGTCTTCGATTTATCAAAATAATATTTCACGAGAAAAATTTAAATTGAACATACATGACACCAGACAATCGTTATAAACGATAGCCATAACCATTTTATTTTCGCAGAACGATAAGAATCGTTATTTAGCCGTAAAAAGCTCTCGCACAGACGCAGGATTTCGTAAAAGATTTTTATTTCCAAACGGATCTGACTGAAGAAGAGATATACTCCGTCCGAACTTAAACTAGTTCGATTTGTAGAATTTCTCCGCAGTATCAGCTTTTATCGTTGGCTGTATATGCACCCCCATGCATAGCAATATCCCATATTTATTTGAAGAGGAATGGTGATTGCATATTGTGTTATGTGGTTGGAGAAGGAGGAAGATGTCCGATCTCTATCATTCCCATTTCAGCGCAATTTTGCTCCATCTGCAGCCACGCCCCAAACACAGCTATCTCTCCGACCAATCCCCGCAGCGTTTTTTGCTTGGATTTTTCAACTTTATACGCCATATTTTCCCGTTACGTTTGTTCCGTAAAATGCCCTCTCTGAAAGAACCTCATAGGAAATTTTTAAAGACTTTGCGCCTTATTTCATGTGCGACGATGAAATTGCTCGGTTTAGGATACAGCGTCTTGGACGCATGTATGTCGTGATGAATGCTCCGGTCCACCGCTACACGCGAATGGGAAACTATTCCATGGAAGGGCTGTAAAAAACTGTTGAGACATAATTCAGTCATCCGAGGGCATGTTTCTCTGCATTTCTGAGGGCAGCATATGTCAGTGAGACATTTATTCATCTAATTAGCAAGAGTATTAAGATGTGTCTTCCTTCTCGAATGGTTATGTGAAAAGAGACTTATTTTCTCCTAATTACTCTCCGAGTTTCAATTTAAAAAAATACCTATATTTTCAAAGAAATTAATTCCCGAAGAACGAATAAACAAATAAACGAAAGAACGTATTCATAAATATTTTAACATCTATATTGATATTGGTCTTTCGTTACAACGATAAAGAAAAATGTATGCTTCATTTACTCTCGTCTCAGTGCAGCTCGTGGTTGTGATAATGTGAAAACGACCGAGGTATGAGTAACTCTGAATAATGTTATTCATCTAGGCCACTCCTTATTGAATAGCGTGAGGTGTTTAATTCATCGGATCATTGTCCTGTTATTTTTTGTTGTCATTTTCCACTTATAGCATTCTGGATCAACGTGGAAAACCAAGGCAAACTACTTCACCCCTCAACTTTTCTAGTAAGCCTCATCTTCCCTCCAGGGCTTTTGGTAGCTATTGAAATTAAGTTCGCGTATAGAGGTCGCAATGGGGTAAGAAAAAAGATCATACGTCAGAGAGTAGAGCGGCTCGTAATGCGATTTACCTATGCATTATCAATCGTGACTGATAGAATGACGTAGGTATTTATCCGATCTCACTTTCTTATTTGCGTTTATAACGCTTGAGTTTTAAGATAACCTAATGCTAAAAGCTGGGTGGCCCCCAGAAGAGTTTTTTTTTTCCTTCAGAGATATTTAGATACACAAGATATACTCACAAGATCAATGCCAATGATCTTAAGTCTAAGAGGAAGAACTTCAGAAGGAAGGTCGAGGTCTTTCTCGAAGGAAAGATCGAGGTTTGACGAGTGATAGGCCGTAATAAGTACGATGGATTAAAACTCACATTTGTTGCTGTTTCATACGGTTTTGCCCGACCTTGCGCTGTGTTTGAGCAGAAAATTGCCATGAAGGATGTACGCGAGGGGCAGCAGATTAGAGAAAGACTGCCGTGGAGGAGGAATGGGAGAGATGGATGGAAAATGTTCCCGTAAAGGGAAGAGGATTCTCATTTTGAAAAAAGTGTTTCGCCTCAGGGGAAGATCTGCTCCGAAGAGAGAAGGGAAATATGAGGTGGAGCGTTCATAAAAGTGCTCCAGAAACGGACAATTTTGATCTTGCAGGAGTACGCCGAAGGAGAATTTAAGCGGCCGGTTGATGAGTAATGTTTATAGCAGGAGATACCGGTGTTCATTCAATAGCCATATGAGGTCATGGCTTTCATATGAGGAATATAAAAGTATATAAAGAAGAAAAAAATGCCAAGATAGGTTTGAAAATGAAAAAAGAACATGTAATTAGTTGTGATTCATAGATGGAGTTCTAGTTACGTAGTACACAATACATTTTCATATCGCTCAAAAAATTTAATTTAATTATATAGATATCCGAAGGCGTGAGTTCGTGGAAGAGAATTGCGATGTACGTACGCTTACGAAACCAGCAGAGAATTAAAGTCTTTGAGGAAAAGTACGAAGTTCCTCTATTCTGCATTAAATTTAACATACATACAAAACATCCTGATTTGAATGATGGCCATTCTTTTTCTTTTATGTTCGTTTTATGTAAAGCCATTTCGACTTTGTAAATGTAACCTGTTTACCAAATTTTGGTATTTATGAAGTAGAATTTTATATCTCCGAGTGAGAGGAATAGTTTTGGCATCTCAGATCAAAATTACATGTATAGGTGAAGTTATTCAAGAGCTGCTCTAAAAGTTTGGAAAATGGGTGAAAGGTCTGAAGCAATGATATTTTAATGGTATTACTAGCGATGAAATTCATAACCTTCGCCATAAAATGGTGATTTAAGGGATTGTGTTCCTTAGGCATAGGTAATGAAAATTTAGTTCTCAAAAGAAGATTATTCATTTTTAACCGAATAAACACTTTATTGTTTTAAATTAAAAACAATTATTGTATATTAAGCGCAGCATATTATCTAATGGGTCCGCATTTATTTTATATTGACGTCAACTATAATTTTTGAATGTAAGTTAAAAAAACGGATTTTTGTACCTTTATCACTGAGACTTGTCATATATTCGGGTTTAGAAGAGAGCTTGAGTATTACTCGCAGACAGCCACTCCATGTCTTAATATACCTTCTTATAGGCAAACCTTCGATATTTCGGGCTTAAGATGAATTAATTCATAACTAACACTCTCACGAATTTGGGTCGGCTTCAAGACGGAAAACTTGATTCTCCTCGAACGAATTTTCATCTCAATTAACCATATTAAGAGAATATTTTCAGAATCTCCTCCTAACTTATCGTTTAGCGATTCAGGTCAAATTTGCAGTCCACACCCTAGCGTTCCACTTACCCACGAGGTAGATTGTTCACTGTAGAAGATCTGCGCTTCTTCTGAAAAATACCCGCGACTGGACGATGAGGATAAAGATAATAGACAGGATAAGGGATGTCGACTCATGTTTTAAGGATTTGGTAGGAGTTTCCTAAGATGAGGCCCCTTGTCAGCGTCGACAGAAGACCCAATGACAACCTGCGTATGCCTCTTGCGTCTTGAATACCGGCAGTCAATCTCGAGCGGTGCACGGCGAGTCTTACTACCCATTTAGCATCTGACCCATATTTATGTAAAAAAGCATGGATTTCCTTCTTCTCGCTCTCCGCCAAGAATGTAGCCCCAAAAACTCATTAACATGTCGATTCTTGCATACATTTGGGAAATAACACCCAAAAATTCCTCAAAACAAGAACACTCAAGGTGAAAACACTCGTTCTGTAATTTTATTAGTGATATCATTAACACCAATATACGACATCCGTCTCTTGCGCTACTTACTGCTACTTGATTTACAATTTTTAGAATCATCTGTATTGTGTGATGTAATGTATTTTTAGTTTATTTTTACGTTTCATGAAAAAGGCCAGAGAATCCTAACCTAGGATACGTGAAAAGACTGAAAAATGGTGAAAATATAGTAACGAAATACTCATGCTACATTTTTCCTGCGGTCATGTTACATTTTATCGATTTGTAAACAATTTTCAAGAGCATATAGTGTTAATTTAGCGATATCATTACATTAACTAAAAGGGGCACAGGTTAGAGAATGAAGTAAAGGTCCATATGATGTGACCGTAGGACCACAGCCAGACGTCCCGTGAGTTCGTTTACGGGTCTGGCATTTAACAGGTCATACTGTGCAAACCCACGATATCAGATTTATTCACTTTCGTGTATCCAAGACAAATTTTCACACGTTTTCAACTACGCTTAATTTAATGAATACGACTTTCCTTGCGTACGAAAACCAGATTTATCGTCCGCTCTAGTCCACGTCCTAATCGAGTGCAATGCACTATTTTCGCACAGACAAATTTCATGAAATATTCTGATCGTTCATACTTTGTCGCAGATTTTTGCAAAGGATATAAATCACCTAATACTATGTTTATACTCAGTTTTTTTTTTTTCTCTTTGTGCCTTACTATCATTGATATATTTGGTACTCGGGTTCGTAAAAACATGGGCATCTAGGCATGGGCATGGGCATGGGCATGGGCATCGTTCATTCCTTGTTACTCGCGCTCTCATTAGAGGTCTTCCCTTCTGGGATCTCTTTAGGTAATTATAATGTTTCAATTAAGAAATCCATGTACGATTTTCGTATTTTTCCCATTGCATATTATGAGTAAAACTAATTAATATTCAGTATTAATAAGATGATAAAATAATATGAACATATCATATTCCACTATAGCCGAGGATAGGGCTAGATATAGTCCGATTAAGAAAAGCTTCGGACCGGACAGTGCTTCATCAAGCGATCAGTATTCAAGCGGAGCCGGAAATGGGCTTACAAATGAATCCGTTTAATCGGGCTTTCGGTTTGATCATTTTGAGATAACCATTATGAAATGACAGTTGAAAGTTACGTTCAGTTTTCTTGACATTGGTAGAAAATTCGTGCTTCGATTATCAAAAGTTTAAATTACACTTACGCATTTTTGAATTTAAATTCTATGACAGTAATATATTCACATATAATGATAACCTTTAATAAGAAGTAATAATAACTTCCTTATAAATAGATTATGTCTTTTGCTAATATCATAACGTAGAATGTTTCTTTGAGGCAGTTTCCCAGACTTCCGAATAAAGAGGGCAGGCCCATCTTAAAAAAAGCACTTCCGCAACAGATTGTTGTGGAAGTTATTAAAAGTTATTTTTGAGGTAAGTATGTGTGCTTTGAAATTCCACGAAGACAGGTTTGATCATATCAACATTAAATAGGACGTAATTATGATAATTTTTCTCGAGGTATCAATAAGTTCATCACCATACTTTTTCAAGGACTATTTTTTATTTTCAAGTTTGTAAGGTAATGGCTAACTTTTATCATTTATATGTATTTGAAGTAGCTTAACATTGAAGATATCTGAGTTCAAGAATCACCGTTACCTACCTAGTAATACTTGGTATAGTTAAACATACTTCGACTGCAGAGGCCATTTTGCACATATGGACACCAACCTTCACCAAAGGCGAACGCGCTACCCACATGGCAATCGGAAAGCCCTAAAAATACTTCTCATTTCATATGCACTTAATTTATTTCATAATACACAGCTATATTAAATTTTAAATTCTACCAACTACCCGCATAGCATTTTTTTCCTTCTATAAAAAGAGAGCAGGCGCACCATTTCTTTTCATGGCCTCTTCAGTAAAGTCCTCAATCACCGTATTGTTTCTTCAATGAAAAATTGCAATAGAGAGAACGTCACCTACTTAGTCACAAAGCAAAATCATACGTACCCTGAGAACATATCGCGTCAATTTCACGGAGTTCCGACGTCAAAAAGAGGCGCAGCCGCTCATTCTCGCCTTTCCATTCTTTTCTGCCGTCTCATCCTTATTCTTGTCTTCGCCGGAAGACATCTCCTCGACTTGGATCGAGGAACAATGCACACACCCAATCGAGCGACACGAATTCCCTCCGACAGCCGAGACCCATTTCAAGGCTCGACTACCATGCAGAGGATCTTCGATAGGTGTTCCCGAGCACAATTAATCGTGCCGACGGCTATGTTCGCACGCGTCCTTTCGCCCGGGAGGAGCGGCACAAGTGTTATCCATCAATGCATTATTTCCGGTCAATTAGCTGCTTCGGTAAATCTTGTTGACTTTCCGGTATCCTCCGCAGTGATCGATTGTGGATTGACATAGCGTAGCGAAATAAAAATATTCTTTTATTAATTCCGAGANAAAATAGCAGTTATGAAAAAATAATACTTAATCATAGCTGAAAGTAAGTGATGAAGCCAAGCCACCTTCTACCTTGATTCGCCTCTTAATATTTGTAATTAGCTAATAATTAATTCACAGTTCCTATTCGTACGGATTCTTCAGGTATCTATGATGTATTTATTAACACAGAAAAAGTCTAAGAGAAGACTTTCTTGGAAGTAAATCATCGCGATTTACCGGAACGAACACAAAGACACTATGAAGGTATATTCTAAAAACTACAGATTACGAACCGATTTTAAATCTTTATAGCTTTGATTTTAACGGCAAAAGCTCGTAGTCCGCCGCATACTCTATTTACATAATACTACATTTACATACTCTACAAACCTCGTATTCTGTCTACAATACTATCTCACAAAACTGAGTGGTACAAAACTTGGAATAATGTAGAGATATATTAAAAATATCTTCGAAAACTCAGTCAATTTAATGTAAGTTCGACTGATTCTAAAAATGTAATTCTTATAATTCACATTTAATGAATTTATTTACATAAAAAAGGGTTCGAATAAAAAAATTTTAAGTTATTTATTTTGGTAGTGAATTCTTTGTGGGTCAGCCAACCTCGATAACCTTTTGCAAAAGGAAAACATGTCGTGCGACTAAAATTTAGGATTATTTGTACAATTTATATTTTAGTATATGTACTCATTGCTTCTCTCAAAATTACAGATTACAAATATTTAATCACCTCGTAGTACCTCATACATGGTTGGTTGCTGAATTCATTTGATATGAATTTCCCTTAACCTGGGAAAGTAGTTTTTTCATTTATTGCGATGTGAAACTAAAGCATACTATTTAACGGATTTTATTCGCGATATCTAAACGGTATAACACGTCTAAATTTATTGAAGGATTGAAGTCGTGAGAGAAAATATTTGCCAATTCACGTCAGCGCCAAACAAGAGCTTCATACGATAATTAACCATTTTAACTATATCATAGGATATGGATATGGCAGAAAGTTGCTACAAGCATGATCGCCCTAATGGAAGATATAAATAGTAATATCGGAAAAAATATGCATAATGGGGATACCTCCATTACGCATAATTATTATACAAGGTTTTTGTCGAAAGTAGAAATTCTGCACCTCGCAGACCACACAGCGCAACATCGTTGTGACTTTCTGAGGTCATTGATGAGTTGACCTACTTGTATGTGCATACAACACAAAAATGTAATTAGAAATTAAAAGTGAAGGCTTTCCATACTATAGCATTAATTTGTTCCCATTACTTAGGAACGACTCCAATTCATCGGAAACGAACAATTTTGTTGGTATTAATTCCAAAGATTTTTTAACTTTTAGTATATTGTGGGGAAAAAAAGGGTCAATGTGAAACAGACATGGTCTTTTAAGTCGTTCAAACATGTGAGACACTCCTGCAGATTCCTTTTAATCTTACAATCTAGCAATTTAGAGAAGATATTTGAAATGTTCGTGACTTGTATCTTATAGCTTCTGAAAACTTTTTACCTCTAAGTAACGGGCAGATTACGACATAACCCACTATTTACGGACGTGAGATGGCTGTTTCAAGAGTGCGACGCGTACCACCACTGGGAAAAACCAGGCAGAGATTTATAAACTCTGTCGGTATTTTTTCCAAATCTAAATACATTTTTGACCAATTTTTACTTTTAAATATACATTCATAAAATAATAAATAATATAATANGGATAGAAAGGTCGATAGATAGATAGTTTTACTTTTATCTAATACTTATTCCGTTTCGAAGATGAAAATTATTGCTTATAAAATAGAATCTAACCAAAACATTTTACTTACTGCGTGTGAAAATGGAACCGGCATTTAATACCCCATAAGAGTTCAGACTTAGAATGATTTAGCTCCTGTAAATTTCTTTTATCATCGCTGTCTTGGGGTGTATTTATAACTACCCTCAAGTGAACTCGAGAGTACTAAGTAGACAGGGGAGTAGCCAGTAGAGGATAAACAGCGTGATTGATAACCCTTCATCTCTTCACAGAGACTGAAAACTTTCATTAGTTGGGAAACGTCAAAAGTTTGAAATCAAAACTTCAGTTTGAACCTGTATGCTCGCTCTTGTTTGTGATTATTAATTTTTTCGGCTGGGAGGGTAATTTTAGATCGATTGAAAACGATACGGATGTTCTTCTAATGGCGTTCGTTCCTTCGGACAGTCAAATTTCTGTGCTGACCTACTTATCTCAGTATCGTGTCAATCTAAGTAGGCTGATGGGCAGAAGAATAATTACTCTTAGATGACAGGAATCAAAACCGATTAAAACCAAGTGAACATAGACTGGAAAGAATGCTATGATATAACTGTTTCGTGCCATCAAATGCATTTTATAGATTTCGAGGCTGGCATCGGCATGCGCCTCGAAATCTGGGTCCGTTTCAAAGAGAGGGCACATTATAGATCTTTATTTCATTGTAATTCAAATTTTATTATAAATATAACCGTATTGTGCAAAAATCAATTGCTGATATAAACAAAGTAGTAGTAGTGGTAGTTGATTTTAAGGTGCTTCGACAGCTGATGTCATTTTGCACCAAAAAATAAAAATAAAATCAATTTATTGATTTGAATAAAGTTTAAGATGCTTTATTTGCGTTGGTATTCATCTCTCAGGCATTATATGCATACATGCTATCTGTAGCAAGTGTTAAATTCATGTAGTTTCAATTATGATATGACCTATCAACTTTCAAAGTGTCTGAAAGATAATTCATTCCGACATACGGGGAATCTTAACCCTCTTTATTGTCTTAATGTAAGTAACAAGCCTAAAAGGTTATTTCTATTTTTTGTTTCAGTAATATTTTATTCTGATGACACATTATGCAATAGTAAATATTTGCTGAAGAAGGCTTACGCCTTCATATGTAGTGGGTCATCGCTTGTTAATATGATTCATCGATTGCCACATATAAACTTTATCATCTTTAGGACGATATTATAACGTAAAATATTTTATCTCAAAATAACTCTCCTGTTGATTTTCAACTTAACACAAGATTATTTAAAACATCTCATCTAAATATTCATCATATCTGAGGAGAGTTACTCCTTTCGCACGTCTTGAAAACNTAATTATTTTAGTTTTTTGTTCTTATTTTCAAGTAAATTCAAGTCCGGCTTCCGAGTTCATTCATAGAAAAGCTAAAAGTCGGAGAACCATTTCTAGTAGTGGTTCTCAATCTTTTATTTCTCAAGAAAAGGCCTTTCTCATGGTCTCCATTAACTTCTGGTGACCCCTCCCACTATTAGTTGGAAAAAGCTTTATAATATGGTTCGTAAGAATATGAAAATTATTTCTGAGTATTCGCTTCTAATTGTCATTCATGTTGAGAACACGTTATCTTATATATAATTCGATATAGACAACATTTTTCATTACTTATACACTTGTAACTACACTAGCACTTGTAGTTCCATAACCTCAACTTCCAGTATTATTCTTATGATCCTTGAAGATAACAGCATAGCCCACAGGGGTGATCATGTAACTCCCGTTGAGAACCACTATTTTAGAGATGCAATAGTAAATATTTGCTGAAGAAGGCTTACGCCTTCATATGTAGTGGGTCATCGCTTGTTAATATGATTCATCGATTGCCACATATAGACTTTATCATCTTTAGGACGATATTATAACGTAAAATATTTTATCTCAAAATAACTCTCCTGTTGATTTTCAACTTAACACAAGATTATTTAAAACATCTCATCTAAATATTCATCGCTGTATCAATAAAATATTCAAATTACTTTAAATTAGTTCAAATTCAAGTTAAAAGTCAAATTTTTTGTGAAAAAATCAAAGAAAAGGATATATGAGAAATATTTTCGCCCAATTTATCATATCTTGCGATTTCCACTGATTTTTAACGGAAATCTCTTAAGAAACGGGACTTTCTTCTTCTAAACAAGAAGAGGAAGCTTCCGAGTGAGTCATTACTTTTATATAAGTAAGAAATACTTCGCTCTCTCTTCTTGAATTTGCTGGTAAATGAGGAGTGGGAATACTACGCCATGTCTTCTGATCCATGAGACTGATGATCAAGTTGTTATCGGAACTTCGCTTCCTGAGTCGAAATATATGTGGATGGTTTCCGGAAAATATATTAATCGGGCAATTTTCGATTATGGCTGAAGTATATCGAAATTTTCCAATTATATAAGCGATAATTATTACACAGTCGGTGATCACAGAAGATATTATGTGGAGATGCAAGCCGTTATAATTAACGGATGTCGATTTTCGTGATGAACATGTTGCATCATATCTGAGGAGAGTTACTCCTTTCGCACGTCTTGAAAACCTACAATGGGTGTTTCCAGTCCAAGCAGTCCTTTTTTAAGTTGTATAGTTA
>KZ310161.1:3746-15955 GCA_000376725.2 Ladona fulva
GCGATGGCGGAAGTCCGCGTCGTCCTTGGGAGCATTCTTTTCATAAAACTCTCGCGGACCATCCCCTCGAATAGCTCCGCCAGTTCGTTCCAAAAGCACAGGTAGAACTCGGGTGTCAAGCCATCCGGACCTGGGGCCTTTTTCTGGTTAAGCTTTTTTAAGGCTTCGTGTAATTCTGCCATAGTCGGTTCCCTGTCGAGCGACAAACACGCGTTTTCCTCTACGCGGTCCAGTGTGTCAAAAACGCTGCCCGTACCCCCGATCGAGGAATCTATTTCTTGTGGATTAAACAATTAAACACAAAGTGTACGGCAACGTGTCTCGTCAACGCGGAGGGGTCTTCCTCCCATTCACCATTAATCTTTAGCCTATGTAATGGTCTCGGGGTGATCCTACGGGACCACTTGGCCACGTGTGGTGCTAGGGGGGCGTCATTTTCGATAAGTTTTTCCCACCACATTTCTTTTGCCCTCCTTAAAACGTAACCTTCAGCGTTTTTCCTCCTTATCTTTTTCCTCTCCTCCCTCACGTAGTCGTGGTTCTTTCCCGTATTTCCTCCTTCAGGATCTCCCATCTCGAGGCCGCGTCACCGAGAGAGGTGAGCTCGGTGACCGCTGCGATGAGTTCTTTTGTGTAGCTAATATACTTTTCGATCCTCAGGAGTCCGTTATCTAATCTCCAGTTTGGAGATCGAGGGATCACCTTTGGCAGCGAGAGTGTTACCGAGACCGCCCTGTGGTCGGAGAAGGAAGGAATTATTCTCATGCCCTTCAAGGCAGAGAGGCATCCGCCGGACAGGTAGATGCGGTCGAGCCTCGAGCGCGAAATTCCGCCTGTTCCTCCGTGAAAGATGAAACCATCTTCTCTCCCTCTGAGTTCCACCCACGCATCCACCAACTCGAAATCTTCCATCAACTTCCCGAGTGCTTCGGCGAAGCTTGGGTTACTCTCTCTCCCTGAAGATCTGTCTCTACCCGCCATGAGCGTGACATTAAAATATCCCCCCAAAAGAGTGACGTTTCCGGGTCCCCCGTTCTCCCTGCTCGTCGACTCCAAATGGAGTCTGACGGCCTCCGTGGCAAGAAGGGCCTCCCGTTGCTCGTGTGGACCATAGAAGGAAACCAGGTTGAGTGTTTTTGTGCCTAGGTCCAATGTCACTGCTAGTGCGTGACCGTCCTTTGTAACAACAGGTGGGCGCGCCTTGCTGCACAACGATCGGTGAAGAGCGATCGCCGTCCCCGTGTGCGGTGTAGAGACAGGAAAGAAGTGAAACGTGTATTACGGCAGCGAGTCCAACGCCGGAGAGACCGCGTTCGTCTCCTGTAACCATTCAACGTCTGGTCTGTGGGCATCCATAAACGCCGTTAAATGGGCCCACTTAGCGATTCCTCTTACGGAGCGAACATTGAGGGAGAGAATTTTCAGATCTGTCTTCCATTTTTTAAAAATGGTAAACAAATAGAAGAGTAAATAAGTAAATAAATAAGATAAGATTGATAAAAATGATTGTTCGTTAAAGGCAGGACGGAAAAAAACGACAAGACAAGACAAAAAAACAAGACACCAGTTGCTAAAAAAAAATTCATGCGTGGATACCTGAATGTGCAAAGAGTAATATTAACATGACAAAAGGCATAAAAGAAAACACTCAATAAAAAAATGAAGCGGACATGCGTTCACGAATGCGAAAAACAGCCATGTTTCACGAGTAATAAATAATTACATAATTAAAAATATGTCTGAAAGTGTGTTCCTTATAGAAACCAGGGCGGACATGCATCCAAACAAGAAACGACAAGATATATGGAAAATAAGTAAAAGATGTAAAAGAAACACAATATAAAAACGAAGCGGACATAAGAACGAAGAAACAAACCATGTTTAAAACTAACACACCCTAAAAAATTATGGATTAAAAAAGTCGTCCTGGAGGGCTTGCTGAACTAGCCTTTTAATCCTCATTTTTAAGACTCCTGTTTTAACAACTTTCTCCTTATCCAAAGTTAAAAGCGTGTTAAAAGCTTCTAGTGGTTCCTTGAAACTCTCCTTGATGGCGCCCACCCTGTCGGAATGCCTCTTTACGTCAGATAAAAACTTTGTAATCGATGAAAAGGAGATATTTGTAAAATTCGGATGCCTTGCATAGTAGTCCGCCATATTTTTAAAACCGGGCTCAGATATACTCGTTTCTTTTGTTTTGGGGGACTTTTCTTTTCTCGCTTCCGTTTCGCGGTAGGGCTCCAGTGTCCCTTCCGTCTTTCTTTTGGACGGTTCTCTGGCAGCCGATTGTTTCGAGGCAGTTGGAGTCTTAATGGCCCGTTCTGCCAAACCCTTCAACGAGAGGGGTGTCTTTGTGTCTGGGGTTGTTGTCGTCTCCTCTTCAGATGAGGATGCTGTTTGCGAAATCTCCGAGGAGGCTGGTGACGAGGGTGTGGGTGTGAGTGCGGAGGCCGCGGTAGGAGTTGGTCCGCGATTCAGGTTCTTTGTTTTTCGGGCAGCTGTTAGCGGCATGCCCGTCCTCCCCACAGCTAAAGCACCGCCCATCATCTACCTTAAGGAAAATTCTATGAGTCCCCTGTATCGACTACGAATGATTCTGGAAGCCTAACACCCTCTCTTAATACCAGATGTGTCATTCTGCGCCACGATGATATGTGTGCGAATATCTCGGATCTTATCCCTAGAGATAGATGGTAAATCGGGGAGACTATCCTTCCCGCCTCGCTTAGGATCTCCATCAGGTCGTTGTTGGAGATTTCGGGTGGGACGTTAGTGAGAAACACCTTAATCGCTGTTGTCAGCATTAGGCGTGCTTGGACCCAAGTATTGCTTATTTCGACTCCCCCGAAATCCTGCATGAAATTATTGACTAGGGCTTCTTCTGCTAGAGAAATGCAAACTCGTTGATTCGAAAGTCGCGTGGCATGCGTGATCATTTCCCCTCGGCCCACCTTCTCGGCTATTGCAAACACGTATTCGTGGAGGGAGACGTTTGGAAGGGATTGCAGGATAATCCCTTTCTTCCTGTTGGGGCCGGTCTGTAGAGGGGTTGCTTTCCTTCGGGAGAAGGTGAAGCTCCCGTTGGGACTTTCAGGCTGCGGGCAATTGGAGGTGTTTTCCGCCGATCGGCGTACGCTTTGTGCGTAAGTGCGAGCGCCCTGAGTTCTCGCAATTCCGCTTGGAGGGGAAAATGGATACAGATCCTCCCGGTAGAGAGAAACTCTACCTCCCGGTAGAGGTAGATACAGGTCCTCCCGTTGGATAAGTGTGTGGCGTGGGTTATGTTCTTTCCTCCTACGAGTTCGGCGATGGCGATCACGTATTCTCCAATGGCGTGGAAGGTAGTGCTTGCATCAGTATACTCAATTTTCTGCATGGCCCCTTCGATAGCGGCGTTATATGGATGGATTTTTTAAACAGGTTGTTTTTGTTTTTCGACCCCGTTATTAGCCTCGCGCAGTCGCGATGCCCCTCCAGTGATTCCTGCGCATGATGGAGCCCTTGGAGTGGGGTGAGTTTCTTTCGCGGTTGAGGAATTTCCACCAATTCTTCGTCCTTGGGAGTTCTTGAACAATGAGACGTTCGGCCGAATGTTAGAAGGAGAGGGTGTGGGATGGGAATAGTGTGACGTGTCAGAAGTCGAGGTTGATGGAATTGAAGCGGTAACCGGTGTTGAGCTTGGTGCAATGGGTGAGATTGGTGATGACACGGTGATGCGTGATCCACTTACGGAGAAGTTGGAGGTCCTGGTCGTTGCTATCACCATACCTTTATTCCTCCTCAAAACAGTTTTAGGTGAAAATATAATTTCCTCGGGAGGTGACCGATTAAGTCGGTTGGTGCTATGAAGGCTAGCTGAGATATCTTTGTTCGCCGGTCCATCCGTAGCAACCAGTGATGAGGTGATCGTGAAATATGAGGTTGATGGCTGAGGTGACAGTGGTGTCTTCAAATCGTCACTTCTCTCCATTTCGAAAAAAGCCACCGCATCCGATCGGGGGACTGCCTGAGCGGTGAGAACGCCGTTTGCACAAGACACTTCGCAAAGGTGATATTTAACTTCACGATTTAAACAAAAAATAACCGTTGGAATATGTTGCTAACAATCGACATTCAGGATATTACCACAATGTGACACCGTGTGTCACATTGTGGTAATATCCTGAATATTGTTTACCCCCTGCCACAAGCCGGAAGGCGGCTTGCAGGGTACTTATATAGATGTAGATGTAGATGTGTGGTGGTCAAAACTGCCGAAAGTCTCACGGAACACACAAAAGGCACGATAAACAGGGAGCACAGTCGAAACACGTCCGCTCTCTCCGGAATCGTATGTATGTATGTTTATTATTATTATTAATGAATCATCATCGTCAACCATTTTCAATCCTTCATCGGATGTACGCCTCCCCAAGTGATTTCCTATGTACACATGTGTGTTTGCTTGCAAGAACCAGAAATTGAAAATCTTGCAAACTTCCACTTTAACTTTAAGTTTCATAGGAAGTAAAGTTCCCAAGGTTTTTTATTCTTATCGCCGATGGAAGATTTCGGCTTCGAAGTATGAGAACTTTAATTAGATTGAATAGTTTTGTTTACGATACCCTGTCCCCCCTAAAACTAAGATGGGAGATGTTATGTTCTCTTATACACAAATAAGTATACTACATTTAATACAACTTCTATTTTCCCCGTTGAGAATCAACTGTCACTTTAGCTAGCTAACTTTATAAAACTCAGTGTTTTGTAATACATATCAATTAAGTTAACCATCATTGGCTACATCTTGGTATTTGTTGGGATATAATCTTAATTTCTATAATTAAAAAAATCCATTAAATTTGATTAATCTGGTGCGAAATTGGACAACTTTTGGTCCGTTTCTTTTAATTTACATAACGTAGTAGTATTGCATTTAGCATAAAAGTCCCGCAATATATTTTTACCGACTTAGCTATTAACTTATTCTGGGAGCAAACTCTGTCAACTTCCTTAAGATAAGATAACCATTGAGGAATAGCAAGGTCCCGTCCGTTCCCATTCGTGCTTTTCGAAAAACGTTTCATCCCCGCCATTCTTTCCTACTCATGTTCGTCTTCGGTAGACGGTTTAAGAAATCGCCCTCTCACACTATTCGGAAATCTTTAGCACGGCATCGAAGTTTTGCAGTGTCGTAAACTGATGGCATTCCATAATACCAAGGTGCGGAGGGAGTGAAGGAGGAATGCTCCTCCATTGTTGGAATGGTATTCGAATTTCCGTTCGTCTACCGAAGTCATACCCACCTCTCCCTTCCACAAAACTTCATTTCTCTCCTTCATCTCTTTGCAGCTCCGCTTTTACCGCTGTGCTAGGCTTAGATTGCTCTCCAGTCTTCGAACCGAACTCTCAATCTCTCTCCCCAGTTTTTATTTTTTGCGGTGGGTGTGGCTGACTGCTTTTCCGCCATATTCAGTGATAGAAACACCGTTCATAGGGCGAAATGATGCCTTTCAGTAATATATGAATACCATTTGGATGAACATTGATACGAAATTTATCTAGCAACCAAAAAAATTCTCTTTTTCTTAGTTTTGTCTAATGAAGTTTTTGTTGAATCCCAAAACGCGTACGCCTACACTAAAAGATGACCTAATCAAAATGAATGCTACCTGTTTTTGCTCACCGATAATGTTTCTTAATTTTTTGGTCTTTCTATGGGTATTTGAGATCCTATTATAAATTATTTGTCAACTAACGGATATATAGGCTTAAAGAGGGGAATTTACATGGTTAGCTGAAGCTAAAATAAATTTACGAGAATCCAGTAGTATTATTTGTGAAATTTGAAGTATAAAGAATACGAAAAAATATTCGTTAGACGTAACATTTATTAACCGGGTTACTCACACAAATTAGAGTTAACTCTTTTTTTGATTTAATATTGTAAGAGGGGTTTTGGTCTTATTGAGAGTTTTATTTTCTTTTTTGCTGAAAAAGATGCGGGTACACGTAGCCATTCACAGTTAAACCTAAGATTTTTAATGATAGATATGTTAGGAAGAGAGAAGGGATTGTTAATTTTGTTCATACATTCCATTCGTACTTCTGTATTAGTGTCATCACTCTTACGTTTTCAAAGTCCGTAAAGTTTTGGTTAGGATTTACTTTTATTTTTGATATATTAAACGCAGATTTTTAAACGTAAATTGCCGGCTCAGAGTCATCTAAATTTCTACTCTCGAAAAAATACACTTAGTCATGAACTTCGCCGTTGAAATTGTGTTTCTATCGCTCCTTTAAGCAAAAAACAGCTTCCGACTCCGAAAAAAATTTAATTGAAGAAATTGATTTATTGAGTCAGAAATGAAATCTTTCTTCTTGTTGCAAGAATGTTAGGGAAACGTTATAATTTATATTTCAGATATCAATGCGGTATCTAAGCTTAGGTTGCCTAGATAATGATTCATCGAAGGGATGAATCCTGTTCGGTACCTTCTTTTGATGTTGATTGTTCTGCATTATATTTCTGCATTAAGCCCTGGCTGTGTAATTCATGGTTTTTAGCATCGATTTTTCAGGTAGAGTAGAATATGAAGGGAGTGAATACGCTATTGCTCGAACGATGTTTGTAGCTCCACATTACTCATTTCTCTCCTATTTCATTCTGTAATCATTTGATAATTTCACTACGTTTAGTGGTAGTAGAACCCTTTGGAAATCATTTTATTTAATATTGATATTTCATGTACGTTAGACCATTAGTGCATGTTGCACTCAAAATCGGAAATTTCATGATACACATGACTCTCATTGCTTCGCATTTAATCAATTTCTCTTTTCTACATAATTTATTTACAAAGTAATTCACCGATCTTACGTGTATTTTTCTTTTTTATTATTCTTCTAACGTTTTCCGTATGGAATGTTTTTTACAATTACCTCATTGCACTTTGCATTGAAGATGTAACCTATCTATTCGAATCGCGCAAAAAGCGACGTCGACGAATCGATGTTTTCAGACATTCGGAGCCACACGAACATTGCAATTGCGAATCCCTCTATAAGTCTTCGAAAAGGATCAATAGCGGGCCAATATGGGCGCGCATTTTCCGCCTGCCATTCTACAGCGTTCAGTTCGCATTCTGCTCGCTAAGGCTTTTTCGAGTGCGTCGAAACATCTATTTTTCAACTTCACCGTGTCGTCCTTCCAAACAAGTTGGAATCCCGCGACCCATTTTTTCAAGTCGACTCCACTCTCTCTCTCTCTCTTGCCTTGTATTTTTTCTTCTTTTCTTTTCTTGAACACTCTTCCCCGGACCATCTCTCTGCTAAACCCAGGGACTCCACGTGTCCTCCTCCTTTTTCTCTGTCCCCTTCTCCTTCTGGATGAATACCTCTTCGCGAGAAAGTGTGTGGGAGGCCATCTCACAGTCTGGGGTCCTCCCCATCCCCCGCCTTTCGCCTTTTTTCTTTCCCTACAGCCCCATTGGACCACCCCACCCGCTTTATTTCTTACTCTTTCTTCTCTCCCTCGCTCAATCTCCCTCTTCCCGACATCCCATCAGCCGGTGGACCAGGAGGACCAGCCTCGATCAACCCGCTTGTAAAAAAGGGAGGTTGACTGTTCTGTTGGAGGAGTAAATTGCTGGGGCCGTAAAAACCTTTAAAAATCTTCCGAGGCAGTGGGGCTGGATGATCGCCCTATCCCTACCATTATTCTATTCTCTTGCCCGTGAGAGCTCTAAAGGGATGGAGATTCTCGTCGTATATCCATTCTTCCCCCTGTCGATGTGCTTGCATCGCCTGAAATGAACGTTTGAGGGGTTGATGTTTTCAAACCCTTTATAAAGACAAAGATTTTTTTTTGTACAGCGTTGAAAACTACGGGGCGGTAAAACCTGTTGAAATATCTTGGATGGAGTAATATTTTTCGAGTTTTATGTGTACGCAGAGTACCTTTTAACTTAAGTTGGGATAAGTGCTAGTGTGCACTAAAATTATTTTCGAATTAGGGTTGAAAATGTGAATCAAATTGTACTAATACATACGTCTGTTTCAGGTTTACTTCTGAAGTAAAATTAATATGATCAAACTTGACTTCGTGGAACTCAACCCAAGACTTAAAGTAAAGAACACTTCGTAATTTACGTTGCAGATTTTTATTGACTAGATTCGTATAGGAGTTAACATTCTTAGGTAATGTCAACTCAGCTAAATGCCAACAAAACATCATTCTTGTTGTGAAACTCTTGTTTTCTATGACCTGGTTTGAAGTGTAATCTGATGGATGAGAAAATTTTTGTATATAAAGAACACCCTTGCGCTATCAAAAAGATTTAAAATTGACCTTTGCCGTTAATACAATTCAACGCTCGCTTGCAAAAAAATAAATAAAAATAACTGGATGAGAAGATGAATAATCGAAATCGGACGGAGTATCTTTTTGTTAATGAATTTTGTTTACTCACTTATTCAGGAAGCTTATACACATTCTGAAATTATCGAAAAATGGGTAAATATGTACCTGTATCTATGAGCTGCCCGGGGAATAAAATAACTTCGAGTCCGTCGCGCATACATTTTCAATTACGTTAGTCCTCGAGTAAACTATAGAATATAATGTCGGGATATCTTCAGCGGATCAGAGAAAATGATACTCAGGGGGTGAATAATAACTGATGTAGAATGGAAGGAAGAAGAATGTATCTTCTTGACAATGCTCCTGCCTAATGAAAATTACGGAGCATATCCGAGTTTAGAGAAGAAAGGAAACGCATCCATCGACGGAATATTGTTAGAGCAAAACAATCAACTTCTCCAAGAACAAAGGCAAACGTTGAATTATTAATGAGCGTCCGGAATTTTATCTTCCACATGTTATTTCTGCGTGCGAGGAAAAATACATCCGGAATTAATCTATTTTTGGAGCGGAAAGCTTTTACCCTCAAATCCTTACGTATTTTCATTCATTTGGACTCTGCGACCTTTCTCTGTGACCAACTTTCCTCGTCATATCTGCCCCCTCTTCCTTACCTCTTCTTCCTGGATGCTTCCGCGCCATTTCCATCCCGGCGCGGGCATTTTTCTCCCTAACCGCTCTCTCCTCGCATTCAGCATCCACGTCTCCGTGGAGCGGTTAAGTGAGGAAATTGCATCCCATTGCCATCGGTGAATTCTCTCATCCTTTCTTTTTCTGTGCCATTACTCACTCTATCCCCCTCCAGTGCTTCCCTTTGGTCCCAGCTTCCACTCCATCCGCCTCACTTCTCTCATATTCATCCCGCTCTGGAAGTACCAATTTCACGGCGTATTAGGCGGAGTACTTTTTTCGCTGGAGCGTGCCCGTTTCGCTATTTCATACAGCTTTCATCCCTCATTCTCTATGTGGTTTTTTCTTCCGCATTTGTCTCGCGCTTTTTATTTCCTTCGTTGTATCCTGCCTTCCGCAATGAACGCGTTGGAGTGTATCGTGTTCAATTTAACGCGGCTTTGTTTTCCGCGTGTGGAATTGCTCTTAGTTTACGATTCTCCGTAAATCCCGGGGAAAAATCGTCGTTCGCTTTGTTTTATCCCGTTGGTCTTTAATGAGATGAGTGGATTGTTCGGTCAAAAATTTTCGGGCGCGTCACCGCAGTGGTGTATCGTTTTGTCTTCGTTACTCGCGATTTTGGTTGAAATCCTCGGACGGTGTTTCCAGCCGTGCGAAGATAGTTATTCGTCTAGTTACGCTTTCAGAACGATGGTGATTTTTCATTCGGCAGGAATCACGCAAAAGCTTCCGCATCTGCAGGTTTGATGAAATCACTGATGTTTCCCCAAATTCGTATGTATAATTGAAATGCTTTCTCTACTCGTAATTTTTTTAGTAACAGTGCGCGCTGATCTCTTCTGAATTCATATAATTTAAGTTGTACGAGTAAATGCATACAAGAGCTCAAGATTCCAGAGGTCTCGGTGGAAACGGGCATTTCAAAACACTTGCTGCTGATATTTTCGTTGAATTTAGGGAAAGAATGTTGAAGTTCAATTTATTACATTAGATAGTTATAGATTTTTAATATGCGGCTAGACTTTGTTTAATTAGGTATGCTTTATTTTTCGGTGTTATAATAACACATTTACTCGATATAATTTTCTTCCAGAGAAGTGAAAACATTGACACACTTCGCTGCAGAATATTTACGTTACTACAAATTTTGGAAGTTGTTTCTCACCTTAAAGCCCAAAACTGGTAGTATGTTAAATGTCATGTGTTATCTTATACAATTCGCATTTATACTGCTCCTGATGGATTCGTTTCACGAATTTAAGACCCTAACCCTTGAGTATACCATTGTTCCCGTTTCAAATGCCATCGAAAGGTGATCATAAATGTACAAAGATAGAGTTATTCGCTAAATATCTCATCGTTTCTTTTAAGTATTGATAACTGCTAGTGAACGTTGTGTTATTTATATCGCGTGATTTTTAAATTCTACTCTATTTTCATTTTCCATTTCTGTCATAGTTTTAAACGTATGAAATGATTCACTATGTGTAGAAGCACCTACAATACAATTTGATGTACATCTGGTGCGATACTTTTCTCAAGATACCGGTAAGAATAAAAAGATATNAGGGATCCAACAGGTCGAACTCTGTAACGAGATTCTTTAGAGCAGCCGAAACACTCGGGTTACGCTCAGTTCCACAGGACCTGTCCTTCTCTGGGTTCAAAGTGACATTGAAGTCACCACCAAGTAAGATGTGGATTTCTATACTTGACCTTGCAATCGTGTTTTCAATGTATTTCTTCACCAGCCTTATGACTTCAAGGGAACGCAGCCGATCATGCGGTCCATAGAAAGAGATTAGGAGAAAAGTCATAGGAGCGGGATAACCAATCTCAACGATCACACCCAAAGCATGGCCAGTAGAGATAATTTCAGCGGATTTTACTGAAATACTAGAGTTTTTCTTTAGGGCAATGCAAGTACCAGTGCGTGGAGCTTCCGGGTGGCAAAAATAAAAATCGTATTGCGATAAGGATGGCTTGGGAGCTAGATCAGTGTTGCTTTCCTGCACGAAGATGATGTCCGGGTTATGACCCTGCAGAAACAACGTGAGTTGTGCCCACTTCATCTGGCTCCGTACAGAACATGCATTCAATGTTAAGACACACAATCGATCCATAAATAGATAAAATAAGATAATAATGAAAAAGAAGAGGAAATAAATTATTGTAAAAAGATATTAAAACAAGCGATCTGCCTAAAGTGTCCTATTTTTAAGGGCTTTCACAAGCCTATTTAAACGATTCCTCAGTGCCTGATCTTTGACCACTCTCTCCTTGGTTAGGATGGAGATAGCTTTAGTTATTTCAGTCAAGTCACCAAACAGCTCGTCAGCTTTCTTTTTCGGGTCCATCCGTTTGACGTCAGAAAGATAGGTTTTCAGGTCATCAAAGCTTATAGAGGTAAAGTCAGGATAAAGAGCGTAGTATTGTTGAATCTGAAATAATCCTTCCCGATCTTCTTTCAGCCCTCTCTTTCTCTGAGGCGAGATCGCGGTGGTTCTCCATACATCATCGTCCTCCCTGTTTTTCCTCTTGACGTAAGGGGCAGTACTGTCTTGCGAATCATGTAAGACGTTGGTAGGGGTATCCGGAAGGACAAGTGCCTCACATACCTTCGCAGCGAGAAAAGCCAAAGTCGAGGGACTGGTAGAGGAAGAGTGAGGTAATGAGGGTTGAGGTGTAGGGGATGTAGGCTGACAAATCAAAGGAGGAAGAATTGCAGGAGGATGATTTGCGGGTTCTGAGGTGACGGATATTGTGGAACTCAATGGTGGCAATGACGAAGAGACTGGTATCACAGGTATTGAATTTGATGCAGGAAGTTTGTCTTCTTTGCGCTTTTTCTGGTGCTGAGTGTCAAGAGATCCGTTCACGTTCAGTATAGGGCATTCTTTGGAGTAATGCCCCTCCTGACGACAACGAAAACATTTTTGATCGTCCAAAGTCAGAAATATACGATGGATTTTGTTATTTATTTCGACTAAAGAACTGTCGGGAAGGATTACACCCTCTCGCCTCACTATATATACCATCCTCTTCCAGGATCTGACATGGTTAAATCCATCCTGCTTTATTCCCAGCGAAAGTTGGTAGAAAGGAGAGACTACGCGGACTGCCTGACTGAGAATCTCAGCTAAGTCCCCATCTGCAACTTCCGGTGGTACGTTGCTAA
>KZ310163.1:0-10737 GCA_000376725.2 Ladona fulva
CATAAGAAAGCATTTGGTGGCCTCTTATACAGGCCATGTGTATGATGGATTTAATTTGTCTAATTTTCGTGTTTATTTTGATATTTACGTTATGTGTGTGTTATGTATTAAACAGTGGTTATGGGTGGTTTATTACTCTGAAAGGTAAAAACTTTGGTGAAGATAGTCACTTGTGTGAAGACAATTCAAATAAATACTAAGAGAAAAACGGGGTAACATATGATCTAGTAAGATCATTTGTTAGGAATCAGAAGTAATGAAGCATGTCTATAGACACTTAAGGCATTAAAAAGATGGTTTGCTGAAAAACACAGAGAAATATTATATTGGATTACTTCTATGTTTTCAGAAGGAAGTAAAGGAGAAAGTGACCTCTGAAGACAGTGCATCCACATGTACAGATCCTCCAGAAGTTGTTGATAAACGTTCCAGATATAGTCAGGTGAGAGAACTACAGTTTTACAGTTCCATCCCATACTCAGTTAGCAATAGTTCCTAATGATGGTGAAATGAACAAAAGATGCCAATATTGTAACTGAGTGCTTTGAAACGATGAATTTATTAGAAAGAGCTGCTGGTAAAATATAATAATCTGCACTATTGCTGTTTCCAATTGATTTGCGGATAATTTTTGTGCCAATCAAAAATGATATCTGAGTTTTGCAATCCATGTTTCATTCTCCTGCATTTTGAGCAAATATTTCAGAGGACACTCTGATTCCAGTTCTAAAATTAATAGCTCAGCCAAAGCTAATATTTGCGAATATATATTTAATCTCTGCATTCAAAACGCACATGATTATTGTAAGAAAATTGTCCTTGTACAAATAAGTTGAACATCATGTCTGTTTAGAATTATTTAACACAATAAGATATGCATTTCATCGCATCTTTTCTCAACATGATAATCTTCAATTTGGTGCATATTTCAGTTTTTTAATGTCTTCACAGTATGTTTAATTGATATATGTTGTACTCCTTTAGCTATCACAATGACTATGAGATCCAAAGTAGTCTGTCAGTTATTTGAGCAGAATGATAATATTCTTAAGCAAACTCTTAAAGTGAAAAGTCAAATTGACTACTTTTATGATATATTAAAAAATACCTGATTGATGATATGCATGTTATTGTTCAGGATATTCTCCTTTTACTGTTTATGTTAGAATGATTCAAACTTATTATGATGGAACATACTTTGAAAATGTGGTTCTTGTCAATTTTTCTTTTTTTTAAACTAATATCTGAGCCCAGGGAATATTTGTGATAATGGTTTATGTAAAGTCCACGTAAATATAAATAATTGTTCTTATTCAAGGAAAAATATCTTATTCCAACTGATTAGTTCATTGTGGTTATTCTAAGCCTCTGCATAATAATTTAAATACATCATTTATTTCAACAATCTCTAATTGTAAATTTAATTGTATTATTTATTCAAAATTTTCATCTCATTAGGTATTCTATATAATTTAGATGTCCAATAGCCCATTAACTACCAATTGACTGATTAATTTTTTATTCCAAATAGATATTGGGTATCCCTGATGTATGAAGAACTTAATTTAAACTTCCTGACAAGAGTATCATAGCTACTGAAAACTGTCATATATTTAAAAAAATAATAATTCGCATCAATTTCAATTTGTTAATGAAATCAAATTCATCCGGTGTAAACATTCCAATGTAATTAACTTTAGTTAATTTCCTTTACGTCCTGCGAGGTCACTAACATTCCAAATATTGCCCAAAGCCAAAGTAATATCCCTGATTTACACAGGTCTTGATGATCTTTTGGATATCATTATTAAACTGTAAATCCTCATCCATCATCTATCTCTCTATCTTTCCCATAAGTGGTTCATTATAAAGATATGCAGTAAACGGCATTAGACTTCTAAATGCAAAAATTGCTCAGAAAACTTATTTTCTTCCCCAGAACCTCTTGGCGCTAAAAATGTGTGAGATTGTGTGAGATTTTTATTTTTAAGAGAACAAGGCTTTCTATTTCATTCATTAAAATACCTAAATTTCAACAGATTTCTCAGAAACTTTGTTCTTTCGAAGGCTAAATCTTCAACTGGCATTCTTCTTGATACGTTCCTGTGTTTAAATGTTGAATATTTTAATTTGCCTTTTACTTTGAAATTAGTCAGTCTTTTCTCATTTAAAAAAATGTTCTTGATGATAATTTCTAATTGCAAACTAATTTTTAAAATATGACCAGTTTGGACAATATGAAAATAGTTTAGAAAGAGGAACTTATTGTTTATAACATTTTGTTTTTCTGTGCATGTTTTCCTTGGTTTTGTGGCTTTACTATTGTCATTATCTTCTGTATAATAAACATTAGTCACAATATATAGTTTTTATACTAAAACAGCAGTGAACCAAATGGAAGTCTGATTTCCTTCATGGATTTACTCTTCTTCAAAGTCATTCGATAAATATTACTTCTTAACCAAAGTATCCTGTAATATATGCTAATGTTCTTGGTAATTATATATATGTACTTGGTAATTAAACTACACAAACTTGTTAATTGGAAATTTAAAATACTTGGTAATTAAAATAAAAACTATATGTGCTTATTAAATTTAAAAATATATACTTCCTCAAGAATTATACAGGTTTCCCGCACAAATTATGTTTCAAGATAGTGGGTTTTCTGAAGAGGGCACTCAATATTCCATTCTTTATCAAATAGTAACCAAAACAATACCTTTCTTCACAACTTTAAGTTTTATTTCTCAAATCTTAGGTAACATTTCCGTGTAGCCTATGCAAGGCATCCAAATAATATCAATATGAATCAAGTACAGACAAGCAAAACTAAATATACAGTACAAGATGCCTTTTGCCAACATAATGATGAAACATCATGACATTCCCTAAGCGCTGACGTAAGTTTTAAAAAAAAACCACAATAGTTTCTTCTTTTATTGCTTTTCTTTAGTTTAACTCCCAATACCTCTTTCAATCTCTCTGTAATGACTAACGGTTGGATGTAAGGAGAGACAAATTAGTCTCAATCTCACCTGTGAATTAAGACGTGTTATTATTATTATAAATGCACTTTTCCCAGCAATTTTCAATAGCTTTGATACTCTGTTTATGGTTAGAACCATCAAACTCCTCAATATAGCCAATATCCACAGAATCCACCACTCCATTGATGGCAAATCTTTTACAGCTGAGTCATTTTTTCAAGTTGGGAAAGAGAAAATAATCTGAGGGGGCTAAATCTGGTAAATAGGGTGCGTGAGGAAGCAATTCAAACTTCAACTCATTAATTTTGGCCATCACAGTTACGGATGTGTGAACTGGTGCATTGTCTTGATGAAACAACTCTTTCTTTTTTCCAACTGCGGCCATTTTTTCTTGATTTCCTCACTCAAACACTGTAATAAGTTTGTATAACAGTTGCTGTTGATTGTTTTTTTCTGTTGAAGTTAATCAATGAATTATCCTATGCACATCCTAAGAAACTGATTCCATAACCTTGCCAGCAGATGGAACTGTTTTCGCCTCCTTTCGAGCCCTTGCAGTCCATTGTTTTGACTGTTCCTTCGTCTCAGGTGTGAAGTGATGGACCCGTGCCTCATCCATGGTTATGAATCAATGCAAAAACTCTGCTTTATTGCTTTGAAGCATCGCCAAACACTATTGAAACATCCTCACAACAGTGTTTTGTTAACAACACTGTAGCTGGCCTCGGTAGCGTAGTGGATAGCATGCTAGCCTAGCAACCCTGAGGTCCCAGGTTCAAATCCTGGTTAGGGCATGGATGTTTGTGTGTGTGATTGTAAGAGTGGTCTCAATAGACCAAAATTCGCCTAAATAAAGACATTATTATTATTGTTTTTCTTCCATTGTGAGCAAATACGTCACTCATCACGAGCACAGCTTTCTCATGTCCAAATTCTCCATCAACATGCGATGTAAAGCACATTTTGAAATGTCTACCATGTCTGCTAGCTCACACACTTTCAGTCAATGGTCATCCAACACCATTTTGTGAATTTTCTTCACCAATTCTTGTGGGGTCACTTCATTTGGTCAACCACTGCAATGTTCCTCTTGGCATTTTGTATTACCTCGTTTAAACTCTGCCGCCCTATATCTTAATGTTGTTAACGAAGGAGCAGACTCCCCCAGAGTATAATCTAGCTTGTCTTTGATATTGGTTCGACTGAGACCTTTCAAATGAAAGTATTATATCACATATCAATGACCAAAAATTTCCATGTTTACAAATTCTGTGAGAGGGTTCAATATTGATGGCTGTTAAACAAATACTAAACAACGTAGCCTCTTGAAACTTCAAACTTAACCTTTTCAAGATGATTTCTTTGACCTTAGTAATTATTTTCAAACAACAACCCCCATCTTTACTTCAGGAACTTCCCTCATATATTATTCTGATGAGTCGACCTTACACTTTTTTAAAATTGGACTTAATTATGGAATTGTTCTATATAATACAAGTTATATAATATACACAGATTTATGTATTTTAGGAAATGCAGTGTTGCAAAGATAAAGTTGAGCTCTTTCTTAAAACTTTCTTTCTTCTCCCAGGAGGAATCCCTCAGAGAAGTGGAGCAGTTGGACCAGAAGACAATGGATGCAGAGAAGTTTAAGAATCTGCATGTGGCCATTGAAGAGGGAGACTTGGAATCAGTGAGGCGTATTGTTCAACATCATGCGGAGGAGCAGCACTTCTCTTATAATGAAACCTCAGAACTCTATAAGGCATTTGATTGTGAGAAATATGACATAATCTCTTTTCTAATTCACAAAGGAGCCAAGTTTGTTGCTTCAGAGGACAAAGATGTTTATTACTATTTTGATAAAGATCTGAATCATTTGAATCACCTCCTATTTGAATATAACAAAGTCAGAGATGTTATGCATTTATAGATTGATATCCTTGAGACAGTCTCTGCAGGTCGTAGATGGAGAGAGACTGAATGCACTAATGTACCAGTATTTCTTTCAATCTGATATTATCAAATTGTTGATGAAAGTCTTAGAAATTGTAGACTTTGATATCGTATTTGATTTTGAATTGGATCAAGTAAACAGGATCCATCATGACAGAAGAAGCAGCTCTCTTCTTGGCTTCTCCAATAAGGTGCTCCAAAAAGAAACCAAAGGGTAGGAGGTGGACCTATCATGACAATATTCTTGCACTCTCTATTTATAAACAAAGCCCCAAATGCTACAGATTTCTTCAAACCATCGTTGCTTTACCTTGTTCCCAGACTCTTAATTCCATCTTAAGCACCCTACCTTTTACTACAGAAATTGACAATCAGACTTTGTCAATCATTTCCCATTATTTAAATCAGGCAGAACCTTCTTATGTGTGCTTATGTTTGACGAAATGTCACTTAAGCCTCACTTAGATTACAGAGCGAAGCCTGATTTGATAGTGGGATTTGAGGACCATGGATTTTTAGGTAGAAGTTGGAGGTAAGCTAAATATGTGTGTTCTTGGTCCGAGGTTTGCTGCAGAAATGAAAGCAACCCATTGCTGTATTCTTTAGTAGCTCTCGGACAAAGTCTGAGGTTCTTATAACTCTCATGGAAGAAGTTCTTTGGCAGAGTCATAAAACTGGTCTTTACGTCAGTGCTGTTGTTTGTGATATGGGCAATAACTATGTAAAGACACTGAAGACCATGGGAGCCACCATAGATTAACCTTGGATTCTTCATGAAGGGTAGGAAATAGTAACCGTATTCGACCCACCTCACCTTCTTAAGTCCACCAGGAATCTGCTCCAAAAGCATGACATCAAGCTGCAGGTGGATATGGGAATTCTGCAGTTTGAATGAACTGCATCTTGGCAGGACATTCACAAGGCATTCATGTCTGATAAGGAGCAGATGCAGGCCTTCCGGTCCCTGCCAAAGCTGACTGATATGCATGTCAATCCAAAGGTGAGTATTTCTTCATTTTGTGTTGCTGTGTCATTGAGTAGTAAAGTTATCCTCATATCTTCTCTCCATCAAATTTGAATTTGACTTTCTCTTACAATAGGGGCTCACAAAAATGCGGGTGAAATTGGCTGCTCAAGTTCTGAGTCGGATGGTGGCTTCATACCTGATGTGTGGTGTTTTAAAAGGTAAGCTTCATCTATTAAGTGACGCTTTGCAGATAATAGGGTAAATCATCACCGTAAACAAATAGGGCAAAATATATTTTCAGAGTTCTATATTCAACACATAGCATCATCAAGTAAAAAGTTAAGAAACTGCAGAAGAATCTTTTTTATTAAATTTGGATCAAAATCGAATCAATTTTCGAACCCGAGCCTTCTGAGAGATTAGAATTGTTTTATTGGGGCTTTCAACCTTGTAGAATTGTAATGCAGTTTGTCTAGCACATCTATATGAAGCCGTTCTTGAGATAGATGGACAGACATTTTGCTTTTTATATATACATGACTAGTAAACACCCCTGTGAAGCATGAAAGAACAAAAATATGTACTGCCGATATGATGTATCCTTAATATTAGGCAAGCTTTAGTACACATTGGTACTATAGTGTGGCCTAAATGCGAGGATACTGGATAAAAGTGGATTGAAGAGAACTTAGGAAATTACCTCCAATTCAATAACCACATATTTATCAAAATTCTTGCAATTTTGTATCAATATGAGTATTTAGTGGCTAATTTAAAAATTTGTAATCATTTTTCTATCATTTGACGCTTTCCTCAATTTCATATGACCATTATTTCTAATTTAACTTTGTAAAAGAAACAAACTCTGCAAGATATTAAAGAGATCGTCAAAGAGATGAGTTGTTGATAACTACAAAATATCCTAAATTCTCCCTGAAGTTGACCACGGTGACAGTGGCTGAAACGTCGGTTTTACACCGAGAAATGACCCGGTTAGTCTCCCATGAAGACTTTCTACTACAAAATATCCATTGATTTTCTAAACTTTCTCATAATTTCAAGCCTATATAAATATTTCACGACTAAAATAAGAATCTGTAAGCAGTTTCCTTTCTTTTGACACTTTTCTCCATATCATAGGAATAAGTTACACAAATTATTTAAAAAAAGGGAACACTTCGTGTATTTCTTATGCAGGCGCTTTCAGTCGCATTGGTCGTCAAGGGGACGGGTTGTTTACAACCACAGAATTTTCGTCTTTTTAAGGATTCTTTAATTCAGTCTATTTTACAAAAGATCGCATACATATATAAGGCACCAAATGGTCATTTTGAGCATCGCATTTCTTCCAATATTCCTTCGTCCACGATTAAATTGACTTTCTCATATTTGGCAAACTTGTGTACTTTTCTCTCGTGGATCCTTCTCCCGATCTTTGTTTTAAATGTTTTGTCACAAACTGAACACTTAAACGGTCTCGCGTCAGAGTGCACTGCAAAATGCACAACTAAGTGACTTCTGGAAGAGAAGGCTCTCT
This sequence comes from Ladona fulva, assembly GCA_000376725.2. NCBI lineage: Eukaryota > Metazoa > Arthropoda > Insecta > Odonata > Libellulidae > Ladona > Ladona fulva. The sequence goes on from KZ310163.1 coordinate 7,451, forward strand.
GACATACATCACACTTGTGCGGTTTCTGCTTCAGGTGAACAGATCTCATATGGGCATTCAACCGGGAAACGTCGTTATGCTTCGTGTGGCAAACGAGGCACTCGAATTTCTTCACCAAAGAATGCGTGTCCAAATGCAAGTTGAAGTTCCCTTTAGTGTACGCCTCTCGGCCGCAAATCTGACACTTGAAAGCCCAGCTTTTCCCATGGCAGAGCCTGAGGTGGACTTTATAGTTCTCCATGGTTAAAAACTGCATTTTGCACATCTCACAGGAGTATTCTTTCACGTGAACGTGTTTGTGCAGCTCTAAATCTATCCTGGATAGGAAACCCCGGTTGCATACCCCGCAAATGCAAGGAAACGTTGCTGAATGTGTTTGTTTAAGATGAGTTTTCAACGAGATTCTCGATCTGAAGCAAGAATCGCATTTGTCGCAGCAAAACTCTGCGTCTTTATTCACCCCTTCACTTGTTTTTGGACTCTCGGGAGCTGAGGATGACATCACACGCACATAATTCTCACATTTGCCTTTAAAAATCGCCTCAACTTTGGATTTGCACCCAAAACTGTACTTTTCCACGTGTCTTTCCAATCTCTTCGCCGATTTGAACAGTCTGTAGCACTTCCCGCACCGAAAACAGTCACTAAATTCATGAAACAGATTCTCATGTCCGATCAAATCCCCTTCACTCAAAAACACTCCCCTGCAAACGTCGCATTGGTGTAAATTCGATTCCAAAGGGTTTTCTTGCTTCATTTCAGGTATAATTCCATTATCAATTACGTCATCATGAGTACCACTTAAGGATTTCGCCCAACAGGCTGTTGCTAAGGTGACGGAATTCCTCACAAATCCCGTCAATTCTTTTTTCTCCGGAATTTTATAATATTCTGAAAAAATCTTCCAAACGTCCAAAGTAGCTGATTTTCCAGTTATGTTTTCATCATTTTCAGCACATACAATCTGCAAAGAGAAAATTTATAAGTAAATGTTTATTTTATATAATAATGTAAATCTCCCTAACATACAAACATTATTTACACTCTGTTCTCACCTTTTTTTCAAATACATTTTCGGTCGTCAAGGGGAAAAAGTTGTTTATAAGCGCAAACTCTCAAAGAATTTCCAATTATTTTACCAAATTCTCCCAATTTCCAATCGAAAGCGACATTCCACCAAGTAAATAAGAATCTATCATTATTTTCCTTTCTTTTGACACTCGTCTCGAATTTCTAGGACAATTGTTTCTAATTTACATAAATAAAAGAAACAAACCCTGCAAGTGTCCTAGACATGTATTTCTTAAGGAGAAATGTAATCGGTTTTGTCGTCAAGGTGATGGGTTGTTTATTACACCATAATTTCACTATATTTCCAAGTATTCCATCCAAATTCTTGCAATTTAGAATCTTAAACAATATTCGATGACCAGAATAAGAATCTTCATTCAATTTCCCTTCTTTTGACACTCATCTCGACTTTCTAGGACAATTATTTCTGATTTAAGTGAATAAAAGAAACAACCAACAAGGATATAAAAAGCACCATTCTCTTTGGAATCTTTAATTTCGTCAATTTTACAAAAGAATACTTACACTTACATTGCAGGTTAGAGGTTGAAACAGTTCGCTAGAGAGAAAAAATAGAAACAATGTATCAGTTCGAACTTTGTATCTTTTCCAGGACTTTTTCATCCACAATAATGTTAACTTTCTGGGGTTCGATCATATTCTGCGGGAGAAAGACCTTTGGCAAATTCCACACTCATGCGGTCTTTGCTTCAGATGAATTGATCTTATGTGCGTGTACAGATGAAAACTCCGGTGATATTTCTTGGGGCAAAGGTGGCACTCGAATTTCTTCACCAAAGAATGCGTTCGCAGATGTAATTGCAGGTTACACTTCCTCGAAATCTCTTTCCCGCAGATCTGGCACTTGTGAAGAGGGGTTTTCCCCCGGCAGAATCTCAGGTGCCTTTTAAAATTCGCCAAAGTTAGAAACTCGGATTTGCAGCTCTTGCAGGAATACTCTTTTGTGTGACCGCGTTTGTGTAACTCCAAATCCGGCCGTGACACAAATCCCCGGTTGCATACCCCACAAATGCATGCGAACTCTGAACAATGCATTTGTCTCAAATGAGTTTTCATCACTTTTCTCAATCCGAAGCAAGAATTGCATTTGTCACAACAAAACCTACCGTCTTTGTTTACACCTTCACTTGTTTTTAGAATCTCGGAAGCTGCGGATGACGTCACACACACATAATTCTCACATTCGCCTTTAAAATTCGCTCCAACTTTGGATTTGCACCCAAAACTGTACTTTTCCACGTGTCTCTCCAAATTCATCGCCGATTTGAACAGTCTGTGGCACTTCCCGCAGCGAAAACCGTCCCTAACTTCGTGGAAAAGATGTTTATGTTCGATTAAATCCCCTGCACTCAAAAAAACTCCCCTGCAAACGTCGCATTGGTGTAAATTCGATTCCAAAGGGTTTTCTTGCTTCATTTTGGTTATAATTGCGTTCTGAATTACGTCGTCATGGTAACCACTTAAGGATTTCGCCCCACATGCGATTGCTAAGACGATGGAATTCCTCTCCAATCCCTTCAATACTTTTTTCTCCGTAACTTTATAATCTTCCAAGAAAATCTTCCTAACGTCCAAAGTAGCTACTCTTCCAATTATGCTTTTATGATTCCCAGCACATTCAATCTGCAAATAGAAATAATTTCGCATATATACGTTAAAGTGTATTTTTTCCAAAAAAATTCACGAACAGATACCCCAAAATAAAAGATGAGGCGTTATAAGCGACTGAGTTTTCGCAATTAATTCTTATTTCCCTACCAGTAAAACATTATTTACCCCTTTCTGTCAGAATTTAAAAAAAGTACTTTTGGTCATCTAGGGGAAAAATTTGTTTACGAGCTAAAGATTTCATAGAATTCCTTCTTATTTTATCTATATTCTGTAAGATTTGTGCCTAAAACAATATTCCACGACCAGAATAAGAATCTTCTTTCAATTTCCCTTCTTTCGACACTTGTCTCGACTTTCTAGTACAATTGTTTCCGATTTAAATTAATAAAATAAAACAAACACTGCAAGCGATAAAATTAAATCGAATGGGTTGCCAATGGAAAAAAGTTGTTTACTATCTCAAACTTTTACAGATATTCTACTTATTTCAACAAAATCCTTTCAATTGCGATTTGAAAGTGATATTCCACGACCGGAATAAGAATCTTCATTTATTTTCCTTTCTTTTGACACTTATTTCGACT